>CATIWR010173782.1:0-33929 GCA_949677035.1 Omphalea diandra
GTTGAAGAGTCTATGAATGTTGTTTTTGATGAATCTAGTAAACTTGATCTTGGGAAAGGTAGTGCTGTTGATGATCTTGTAGGTAATCTTGAAAAGCTGGAATTAGAAGATACTACAAGAAGAGATGATAAAGGATCATCAAGGTTTGAAGAAGATCCACAACATCAACAAGATGAAGAGACAAGTCAAGATATATCCAAAGATTGGAAATTTTCCAAGTATCACCCCAAAGACTTGATCATTGGTGATACCTCAAAGGGTGTAAGTACTAGATCTCAACTTCATCCCTTAAATAACAATCTTGCATTTGTTTCTCAATTAGAGCCGAAATCAATTGATGAGGCCATTAATGATGAAAGTTGGGTACTTGCTATGCAAGAAGAACTCAACCAAATTGAGAGAAACAAAGTATGAGAACTTGTTCCTAAACCTAAAAATCATCCGATTATAGGTAGTAAGTGGGTATTCAGGAACAAGTTAGATGAGCAAGGTGTCATCACCAGAAACAAGGCTAGATTGGTTGCCAAAGGATACAACCAAGAGGAAGGCATAGACTATGATGAAACCTTTACCCCCGTAGCAAGACTAGAGGCTATTAGGATACTCTTAGCATTTGCATGTCATATGAATTTTAAACTTTTCCAAATGGATGTTAAGAGTGCATTTTTAAATGGCATCATTGAGGAGGAAGTGTACGTCGAACAACCTCCCGGTTTTGAGTCACATTGTTTTCCTAATCATGTTTTTAAACTAAACAAAGCCTTATATGGGTTAAAACAAACTCCAAGAGCTTGGTATGAAAGACTTAGTCTATTTCTCTTACAACATAATTTTGAGAAAGGAAAGGTTGATACCACACTATTTATGAAAAAGCACATACATGACACTTTAATTGTCCAAATCTGTGTTGATGATATTATCTTTGGTGCTACTAATGAATCTCTTTGTGAAGAATTTGTTAAGTGTATGACTAGGGAATTTGAGATGAGCATGATGGGAGAACTCAAATTCTTTCTTGGTCTACAAATCAAACAACTCAAAGAAGGGATCTTCATCAACCAAGCCAAGTACACAAAGGAAATGTTGAAGAAATTTGGCATGGAAGGATGCAAGGTAGCAAAAACTCCAATGAGTAGTACCATCAAGCTAAATAAGGATGAATCGGGTATGGTAGTAGATGAAAAGAGATATTGAGGTATGATCAGATCTCTACTTTATCTAACTGCTTCTAGGCTTGATATTATTTTTAGTGTATGCATGTGTGCTAGGTTACAATCCTCTCCTAAAGAATCATATTTAAATGTTGTTAAAAGAATTTTCAAGTATTTGCATGGCATATTTTAAACTTAGGTTTATGGTATCCTAGGGACTCATCTTTTAGTCTCATATCCAAAAGGGTGATGTTGTATTAGAATTTATTAGCACAAATCATCAACTTACAGATATTCACTAAACCTCTCAACGAAGAAAGATTGAACTTCATTAAGAGAGAATTGGGAATGTTTGACGAAAGCTCCCTAAACTGAAATTTTGATTTATGTGTTGATTGTATGTTTTATGTTTTTCTGTGACATATTGCAACTAATTTAGCATTAACAAGTGGATCACAATTTTGAATTTTTCAAAAACTTAATTCTTCTTCTTATCCTTATTGCCTTGTAATTCGGGGTTGCAATCCATTGTTGATGGTCACGAATTAATGGTCCATTTCAACCGGATGGTAAACATCAATTCACAATTGGGACTATCATTCTTCATCGCGAATTTGGTCAAGATTTCAAAATTTTTACCGTTGGAAGTGCGTATTCCCGAGGAATTTTTGTACATTACTCATATTTTTTGAAAATCATGGTCACGATTCATGAATTTGCGGACACAAATTTGAGTAACTGCCAGACCATTAAGTGATTTGACTGCCAATCATTTACAACTCTTCATAAATCCAATTCTAGTCATTTTCACACCTATTCAATGGCTATATAAACCCACTAACCAATTATTCTTATCACTTCATCCTACTTCAAATCAATTCTCCTTCCAAAACTCTTTAAATTCTTAAACTCTTTCTACCTTCTCTCATGGCTCCTAAGAAAATTTCGAGAGCAGAAAAGAGTAAGGTTGTGGCTCAACAATCTACACCCCCAACACTTCATCTAATGAAGGGCATCATGAAGGAGGGGAAGGAGTGCTTCAAAGCCAACTCTTTAAAAATCATCCTCCCCAATAAAATCCCTTCTACATTTTTTTTGGAGACTCTTAGAATCAACGCATAAATTCATGTATTCCTAGCGAACTTGAGCTAGAATGAGTTCATCTTTTGAGATGAACCCGGTTATGAAGAAGTCGTTAGGGAATTCATATGAACGGTTCAACTGAGTTGTAAAGCAGAATTACAAGGGAGGCAATATGGGTTAGTTTTTGGGCTTTTAGTGATTCATGCTTTATCACCTTTGAACAACTTTCCTCCCCTTTTAACCTTCAAGTTGGAGAAAATATCCCTTTCATTATCTCTGCTCTTGATGTCATATATTCTGAATTTTGGTCAAAAATTTCCATTAAAACCAAACACGACCTAGAAACCTCTCTAGTCAAATACATTAAAACCCTACCCTTTTGGATACTCCATCGTATCATCACCTTTTCTGTAAATGCTAGAGGTGATAGTAATAAGATAATGTCTCAAAAGGACTTGGCCTTTCTATTCTGCCTTGTCAAGAACAAACCTATCCAAACCAGTCAGTATCTTGTGGATCAATTGATCTACATGAGCACTAAACCTAAAAGCCAATTCCTTCTACCTTCATATATAACATCCATCTATTGCTTCGTAGGGGCACTTAATGAGGAAAATGAAAAATTCCTTACCAAGAAACTCCTCCCTTCTCAGAATTTTCTTAACCTCACCTATTTAATAAACGCCAAAGCCATACACTCGAACCATATGCTTATACCCTGGGTGCTTTTGAGGCTAAGAAAATGGAAACTTCCTAAGCCTCTAATAGGAATAGGCTCATCATTGAAGAATGAGGCCCACCAGTCCTCCCTCCTCAACCAAAACCCAAATCAAAACTATCCCTTACCACCATCAATAACAAATTGGACAAGATGATAAGAATGATGAAGAGGCAATTCCTTTTTCTCTCACATCTTCACAGTGACATGGTGGATTTGCAAGAAAAATTGGGTGTTCCTCCTTGCCATCTTCTGGATTTTACTAAATTTGAAGAAACCCAAGAAGAAGAAGGTAATGAAGAAGTTAAGGATGGAGATGAAACAGAATGCAAAGATAACGAAGAAGGAGAAGAAACTTTTGGAGATGATAATGACTCTCCAACCTTTTAGAATAAGATCTCTTTGTATTTTCTTTTTGTTTTTGAATGAAAAATTGTGATCACATAGTTTGCTTATAAATGAATAAAAATGTTTCTTTGAAATTCCTTATCTTATGTGATTAATGGAATTTACTTTTATGATTGCTTTATTTCACTTGGTCTTATGTATTTGCTCCCTATGAACACTTATCTATTTGTTATGCAATTGTTCTTTAAACCCTTATAAACCCTACTTTTTATCTTACCAAAGAGGGAGAGATCGAATCAAGAAAGAATCTAAGGGGGAGAGAAAATAACTTGTAAGTAAATAACATAAGTTGAGGGGGAGCTTTGTAGTCATTCTTAAAAATTTCACTTTGAATGATTAAACGTCATACTTAAAAAATTTCACCTTGATCTTTGTCTAAAAATTTTTAAGCATTGATTGAATCATTAACCATTCCAACTTCATAACTTTAAAACTCATACATTTATTTTCCCTTAGTTTCAATCTAAGTTGTCAAAATAAAAAAGGGGAAGATTGTTGGACTAGGTTGATTTAACCTGAGTTACAAACCTCTTTTGATCTTGACAATAGAGATTGATCAATTATAATACTTTTATTAAGTGTTGTTTTACATACTATAAGTTAGACTTTATCATTGAAAGTTGGATGGAGTCTAAATCTCCAACCTTGTAAAGTGCACTTTAATTCATGGTGAGTGTGTTGTAAATCGTGATCGAGAATCAGTCACAAGAAAGGATAAAGCTAGGCCAGAGTAATTTACAGACAACTTCACTGTCGCGACATACCCAAAGTTGGCAAAGCCTTAGTCATAGAAGAATTCACTATGTGTGTCACGCCTTAGTCGCGACCGTAAATTTCATAGTGACAAAAGAGGGAACCAAAGCCATCACCACAGCTTGACAAATGTCTCAGGTATCCGTTGAAGATCAAAAATTATGAGGGCAAAAGTTTATTCGCGACCGCAACTCAAGCAGTTGAAGTTGCTCTTTAAGCAGAGGAATTTATGGTCTAAGTCGTGCCCAAGGCATTGATATCTTATGACCGTGACTTTTGATAGTGGTTAGAACACAACGACTATATTATCCTAGATGACCAATTAAAAGTTGACACGTGGACTAGTTGTTAGACACAAATAGGGTTTTCAGTCAAAATTGGAAATTTTGCGATCGCAAATAGGTAGTAGCAACCACAATTTCAGCCTGACAAGCATTTAATGCTTCATTTGCCTAGCACATCTTTGAGATTTGTTAATAGTTTTAGTCTAACATCTCTTTAGTGGATATAAGCTATAAATACTCCACCAAATAGATGTAAATGTAAGAGAATTCATTAATTTGTAACCAAACTCTTGCAAATTTGCTACTCATTCTTTTAATTCTTCTTTATGCTTTAAGTGATTATTTGGTGTGAGCAATAAACACCATTGTAAGAGGTTTTAGTGTGAGCCTTGAAAACACTTGCAAGAGGTTTGAGTGTGAGCCTCGAAAACACTTGCGAGAGGTTTTAAGTGTGAGCCTTAAAAACACTTATAAGAGATTTTTATGTGAGCTTAGAAAACACAAGTTGTAAAAGTATGGTGTGAGCTTGGAAACACCATTTGAATTGAGTGAAATACCTAATTGTAAGGAATTGGCAAGTGGACATAGGGTTAGTTAACACCTAAACCATTATAAACACTTGTGTCAATTTCTTTCTTCTTCTACTCAATTTCTTAGCCACTTTAGCCCCTCATTTTATTTTTTAATTGAACACCAATTCAACCTCCCTTCTTAGTGCCCTAGGCCAACACCTGGTTATCCTTTCTAATGTGTACATTCTACACTTTGCTTTGTCGTGACTTGTTCAAATTGCCATTTCTCAAATGCTATTTTTCAAGCCCTATAAAATAGGGGGCAAACTGTGAGCATCAGATTTTGGACCTTTGGATATAAAGCCCAATGATGAAAATCACTAAACTAAATCCACAAAATGCAAAGAGAATCTTATAATGTAAAGGATAAAAGATTATAGTAAGCCTTAGAGAAGTCCAAATACCAAGCCTAAGCCCAGACCGAAGACCAAACCTAAGCCAAATCTAAGGCTGCCAGCCAGATTTGGTTGGCTATACAACTTTAATGCAAGCCTATATAACATTCCCTAAGGCTGTACAACCTTCTTAAAACCCTAGTCTATAGAAACTTTAAGAACTAGTCCCCTATTAAACCTTAAGGTTGTACAACCCTAACACGGGGTTGTATACCTTATTCTTTATCGCATAACCCAAATGCAAACCCTAATTCCAGTACAACACTCCTTCTCTACAATTGGATGTGTCCATGGTGCAACCAAAACTATTTATGGCACTATGCACCCACCCAATACCTATAAATACCCCTTATTTTAAAAAGGGAGAGAGGCTTGGAAGCTCTAAGGTTACTCTGCAGAAATTACCTCTTAAATACTCGCAAACAAAAAAAATTAAAACCCTAACCCTATCCCACTCTTTCCAAGGTAGAACTAGATCATGTTCTCTTTATACTTATACATTCCCTAAGCAATATTAGAGGATATTAAGCTAATCTTGAGCTATTTAGGGCAAAGACAGTGTTCGAACATCTTAGACTCTCATTCCCTTTCTTTTTCCTTCCTATTTCTCCTTTTTTTTTCAACCTAGAAAAGTAAGGTTGTATAACCTTGTTAGTAGGATGTACAGTCCTCATCCTAGATTGTATAACACTTATCCATTATTGCATAGCCCAAGTTTAGTACAATCCAGTAGAAAGTTTTCTTCTTCTTTTCTTTAGATTTCTTGCTTTTGGGCGTATGTTTTAGGATGTTTGGTGACTCTAATGACAAAATAGGATGAGGCTTTATGGCTTAGGACACCTATTAACTTCAAAATAAAGTCTTAGCTTTTAAAATGGTTTTCTTTACTTTTCTTACTTAAAATGCTTATATGTTTTCTTTGTCCCTTTAAACATTAAGTTTAGCTTTTGTTTCTATTTTGACACTATACGGTGATAAGCAAGTGAGGAGCTTAAGTTCCCTTTGACCTTAGCAATCCCCTTTGTGCTACAATTTGTAATTGCCATGTGAATAGTATTTTATAGTCCTTTGTTGCCTTAATTGGAGCCTATGTGCTTTTTGGTTTCTTTGATATCTAAATCCTATTTTTGGTTTTATTTTTGACACCTTAGGGCAATAAACAAAAGAGGAACTCAAGATTCCCTTGACCTTAATATTCTCCTTTTGTGTTAGGTTTCATGAATAGTCATGTGAATAATACTATCTAATTTTTAGTCTTTTATATTCATATGGGCATTCTAGTTACTCTCGTGTTAGGTTTTGCTCTGGATATTTTTAGTTTTTTATTAGCAAAGTGAGTGAGGGTTGAATGACCTTAGGACCTTACTTAAGTGAATCTCTACCTTAGGCCACCTAATGTCCTCCAAATGTTTGACCTTATGTGTGTCCATATCCTCTCTTTTTATAACGATCATGTTTATTTACAAATCATGGCATCCATGTCCAAAAATACATATGTATAAAGGTGTTATTCATCATACATACAGAATCCAACATGTATTTAATGTACATATATGTTAACTAATGTTCAAGCCTAGTGACTATAAACAAGTTCCTAACTAGATGTATGTACATGACATAATAGTTGGAATTTAGCTGACAACCTGTGGTCCATGAGTCTCTAAGCAAAACTTTATGCACTAAGGTATCCAAACCTTATACTTCATTATCTAAAAACATAATTGCGATTTGGTGAGTTGCAACTCAATGAATAAAAATAATAACTAGATTCTTATGGCACAACCAACAATCAAATATCATCAGGATACATTACAAGTATAACAATTGACTATGTAAGTGCAAGTGCAACATATTGATTTTTATCATGACCTTGCAAGGCAACACTGCTCCCGGGAATGCATGTGATTCAAGTGACATTTGATTTGTTGTCTAGCATATAACAAGTGATCATTTGATCAATAACATGTGTTAAGGGGACATATTGGTCCATCTTCCACATGATTTCCAAGTGTCTGACAAGCCGGTCACAACGTCCTTTTAGTTCCATATGCAAGTGTTCATAATAATGGTATACCAATTAATCATTAAGACCATATAATTCTCACTTGACTTGTATTCACATGTAAAATGTAACAATTCAATCACATATACATGTAATAGAAAATAATCATATCATAAAATTATCGCACATACACATTAGAATTTAATTACAACTTTACTCACCTTTCGATGTGACTAACCTTTATGGTAGGTTTGGTTCTCTCTCTAGGGCTTCCTCAAAGTGTTGAGATCCTAACATTTGATATATACACAGTTATAAGTATGTCAAAATGATTATGAATGCTTGGTATGCAACTATGGCATGATCCATGCAAGTGGACCTAGTGTTTATACATATTTTCCTTAAATGGCAGCCTAAACTTGCTATACTCTAATGGCAATAACTCTAGGTATAGTTATCCAAATGACTTCATTCTTTTTTTTCAAATAAACTAGACACATAATCATATAACATACTCAAATTTCATATTAATATAAGACATAAAAAATAAGGTGGATTTTTGAATTTTGCCATGTTTCAATGTAATCTCAATCTGAGTAGGTCTTGCATTCTTAGGTATATCTTAAATTGCACAAATCCAATTGTAAAATGGTCTACCAAAAGTTACAAAACACATAAAGGAACATTTTTCGTGTTTTACTCATTGTTTAATTCAATCTATAAAGTCACCAAAACAAATGACCAATATCAGGGTGAGCAGATTTTCAACATGGTGACAATCAGTCATGATGAAGGGGGTAATATCTCAACAACCATGCCAAATTTGGCAAAAATATTTTATAAGTATGTAGATCATACATAAATATAAACTTTCAAGTTTAACACATCATCAAATTTTGAATCTATGGCTATCAAATTCTTGGAAAATAGAATTAAAAGACATATGAGGTTTCATCGGGGTACAAGGTCAGTCACAATCAATGAGCCATATCTTTTTCCACACAGCAAATTAATCTAAAATGCTTTGCAAGTATTTAGAGGGGATATAATCTTACAAATTTAATTTTTACACTATCAAAATTAGAACCTAAGGCCATCAAAATATGAGAAAATAGAAAGACTGAGGTGATTTCGGTTGGTTGTGAATCAGCACTAATAAAGGAGCCATCTCCTCACACACATAAAATCAAGCAAAACTATTTCATACACATTTATATAGGGTATGAAGCTACAATTTTCATATTTTTCACTTTCCCTAATTCCTCTTATAGGGTTATGAAATCATGGGTACACAATTTTGCTCTTACAACAAAACCAACACAATCAGCTCTTGTTCTCTTGAATTTCAACTTCCATCCAAGAGTTCTACCTTAAATACTCCATAATTTCCACTAACCATGCATGATTAACATGTCATGAGGGGTTAATTTCATATTAGAAGAAGATAAATTAGCTTACCTATTTTCCTAGAACTAGGAAACTTTAGGATTCCTTCTTAGGAAGCTCACTCTTCTCCCTCTCCTTCTTTTTCCTTCCTTTCTTCCTTAGCTCTCTCTTTCTTCTATTATGCCTCACATCTAAGCTCTGCATTATGATCCTAAAGGGTCAAAAATTCCATTTGTAAACCTATTGTAACAAGATAAAATCATGGTGTTGCATTCCTATTGGTTGGAATTTCACTTGCCTCTTTTAGTCCCTCTTATTCACTCCTTAAGCACCTTCATCCATCTCTTAATCCCTAGATGCTCCTTATATTTTTAAATAAGCTTTATAACACCATTATTTATGATGCTATAACATTCATACAACATAAAACAATTTGCCATGCAACTATATAAACATTACTTATATGTTAAATGCAATGGTGCATGTGTCATTGTTGTGCTTATCCAATTCACGTGTATAAATGATCATTTATCCAATGCGTATGTTCATGTGAGATTCCAAATCATTTATATAATGAATATATTCATGTGATAATGCCAATGAATGTGGATAGGGATGCTACACTATTATTCATGATTTATATACTTATTCATGTATGTCATAATTTGTACTATTCATTTTGTAATGATGGAATGTGACTATTATAGACATAGGTACTTACTAGGCACCTTGACTTAGAGATAAGATATGGTGATCACCATGGGCCTCACTCCCTTTTCTTTGTTGTCTTTAAGCTCTCTTTTGTTTATTTATTTTCATGTTAATGTATTACTAACTTGTTTCTTCTTCTTGGGTTTAGGTATGAGTGCATGGGATGAGACCATGAACTTGGCCTTAACTATTTCCCTTTTTAAATATTATATGTATAGGTGGTTGTTTATGCATGCTTACCCTATACCATGATGCATGATCCCTCTCCCCATTATGGATGATTTTATATGTGAATGAATGGTGGTGCATGATGAGACCTTGTACCATGACGAATAATCCCTCATCCCTTTTGAGTTAATGACTTGATTTATTAATTGGACTGTGCTAAAATGTATGATTAGGGGGCATTAATTATACTAATCAATAACTCAGTTAAAATTCTAAAAGTGAACCAAAGATGTTTGAAGGTCATAGCCTAATATTCGAGTGGTTTGGGGGTGCCCAACCCATTTCCCAAGTCATAGCTAATTTTTGAACCCAATCTCTAATGGGTGAAGATGAACTGGGCCTTTTGATTGACTTAGAATAGGTTTAAATTTTTCCTTCGAAAGATTCTTATCCCGACCAAAGTTGGGTGGTGACTCCATATCTTATAGGGATGGTACCAATGTATTATCCCACGCTAGGTCTTTTGATGACCACCATTTTTTATTTAAGGGTTTTGAGTGACACAAGGCCTAAAGGATCCCATGTTGATCCAAAACACGTGCCATGCTTAGCAGTTATTACCAATGAATGACCATCACCCTTTTAATCCCTCGATGATGGATAAAAAGTAGGAGTCACAAGCAAAATTCCACTCATTTGAGCACATCCATGAAAATCAAGGCACTCATAATTGTATAGCAAAGTATAAAACCTAGTTAGTATAACATGCTAGACCTTTGCCCATGTTAAACCCTTGGCTTTATAGCCAACATAGTAAGCTATAAAGTCAACCTCTTAGTTGTACAAGCCACTATGAATCCTTAATTCCATAATATGTTTGGCTCTTATCTATTATGGGTCAAGAATAAAATGAAATCTGAGTTATTCTAGCTCTGATGTACATTTCCATCATCTATAAATACCCCCTCATTTGAAGAGGAGGGAGAGGCTTGGAAAATCTAGTATTAATCTACAAATCTCCATTTAAACACCATAAAAACACAAAAACTAAAACCTTATCATATCTACCAAAAGATCTAAGGAAGAATCAAGGCATTTGCTATATAACTTTATGTATTTCCATTACATTTTTAGAGGATAATTTTAAAACCATGTGCCAACATCTATAAGCATCCTAGAATCCTTCTTTGTCTCCTTTTCTTTTCCCTTTCATTTCTTCATTTTCTTTCAAAAAAAATAGTGTTGGTGGGTCATATAGACATATTATGGTTTGCATAGACCACTTATTGTCTATATAGACCTCTATGATTAAGACCAGTGTGTGAAAAATCCTTTCTTCTCTAGTCGGGTCATGGTTTCTTAAGGCATCTGGAGAGCTCAAGTGGCAAAATATTAGACCTTATGGTCCATGATCCATATTCTATCAAATATTATGCTTAGATAAATATTTTAGTCTTATTTTTTAGTTTATTGCCTTTAGAGTTATCTTCTTCATGTATCGCTCTTCTCTTTTATTTTGTGCATTTATTTTTTGCAGCCTTGGCAATGATTGAGAGATGGATTACAACTCCTTATCACTTCATGAGTTTGTTATTTCTTTATAATGCTTAGTTTTGTTGTTTACTTCATTTGTTCTTTCTAAAAAGGAGGGGATGTTACCTTCCTAGCTTATATACTCCTTTTCTTATCATTTTTAGTGATAATATGATTGTAGTTAGAAGGAAAGATAAAATCTTGATGACCTTCATTATATTATATTTCATGTTTGTCATCCTATACATTTTAGGCCATATGATTGCTTCTTTTTTATTAACATTTTATCCTTCAAAAAGCGTTAGTGGTGTTCATGGATGCTTAGCTTTTTAGGAGCAATGTGGAGGAGGGTTCAATAACTCTAAGATCCCATTTATTAAGATTTAGTCCTAAGCCTTCAATATCCTCCAAAATGTGCTTGCATATCATGTTTATGATATTCCACACTTCATTACTCATATACTTGTGTTTTGTTTATTACCATTCTTGTTATTATATGATTCATGTGATGTTCAGATGTTCTGAAGTATGGACTTAGACTTTGGTTACATTTTCTTAACTCAGAGATTTGGGTAAGATCTTTCCTTTAAGGGCATTTTGTTATGTCTTTTATCTGTTTGATTTGTTTTTATAAGAGTTGCTAACTTATGCATCTTTGTGTGTAGGTGATCATGTGAGTGCATTCTAGGGTTGAACATGTTAGGTTTTGTAGAATAACCACAATAGAAAAACAAATATTTTTCTACATGGAAACCCACCAAAGATCCATACAATTCCATTAAATAAAAAAGAAGGATGTAAAACCTTACCAATTCGGACAAGAGATGTAAGATCACTAGAAGGTATAGAGGAGGTTTACTCTGATAACACCCAACCTTAAGCTTAGAGTGTAGATTGTTAGATTTAAACACTACAAAAATGATGAATGCCCTTTGTAGGTATCTATACAAATAGGTACTCTTTAACATGAGTAGTGTGATAGCACTAGGGATTCTCTCTCTTAAAACATTTTCTTAAAAGGCAACGTGAACGTTCTCTCTTTTTTGGAAAACCCTCAATGTACATATATATCTTAACTATAAAGATATTTATGCCAACTTTATATCTTAAAAATACAAAATGAGATAATATTTTTTTTTTTTAACTTTTAAAACAAAAAAATATCTAAACATCAAGATAATATCTTTAATTATCTTAATATATATCTAGAGAGAGCAAAAAATACTATTTTATTTTAAGCCTATTCTAAGTGTGTAACCATATAGGTTCAAATAATAGTTGATAGTGGCTTAAACCTATTTGTGGCCTATAAGTGATAAGTGACCTCTAGCAAGACAATATGATCATCCAAATTATGTGAAGGTCAACAATCCAACCTAACCTATTTTACAGATAGTATTATAATCCTTCTTATCAAATTATAGTTCAATTGAACATAAGGCATAAATCATGTAATCCTTATATAGATTAATTATTTCTCGATCTGTAAGTAGACTAATATAAAATGACATTGACAATCTTTATCAATTCATCTTCACATGGCCATGCAATCTCTTCATTCTTACTTACCAATGGCCTAAGGATACATTTCTCATAAATATATAGGAGGAAAAATTCCTTCTTAATCTCTCATATTCCTATATATGATTTACTTTTATGTCTAATATCATTCTGTATAATTATCTTGTTAAAGATCATGTTGGACTGTATCAAAATATAAAGCTCATCATATTGAAATCCATGGTGATTTTCAGGTCACAGGATTAAGTTAATACTATTGCATGAGAATCACTCATTATTGTTTATCCATGTAGTGTTCTCATAACGAGTCAGTTTAATATAATGTTTCTTAAACATGTATATATGTGTTTAACTTAATATCACATATTCATGACTAGTAAAACATAGTCATCAATCAAAAAACATAATAGTCTTCATTCATTGTTATCATAACAATAGGTACTGAATGGGGATAATTTAGAATAGAATTCTTTATACCTTTAGGTTTTACTTACAAGTCATATACTTGATGACATTAGATAGAATTAACTATTTATAGACTTTATAATTTAGCCATAAATAAAATATGAATAGATATTTAATAAGAATGTAACCATGACTTTATTAAAAAAATATCCATTACAAGAATAGGCTTAAGAAACATAACTAATAGCCTCCCACTTGCAATAGGCCCAATAAAAAATGTATCTCATACCTATTGACCTAACATGACTCTCATGCTTTAGCTATGAGAGTGGTTTGGTTAATGGATCAATAATGTTGTCATTGGTTAACACTATGTATATCTTTATGTCTCTCCTTCTAATAATCTCTCGAAGGAGATGAAAATGCTTAAGTATGTGCTTGGATTGTTGATGTGATCTTGGTTCCTTATCATGTGTTTTGGCTCCATTATTATCATCAAACAGGTCCACTAGATTTGAAATGTGAGGTACACCATCCAGTATAGTGATAAGTTTCTTAATCCAAATATAGCTATATACTCAGCTTTTATTGTAGAAATGACGACGATGTCTTGCTTTGAACTTCTCCAACTCATTACACCTCTATTCAAATAAAACACATAACTATACTATAATTGAAAGTCATCCTTATTAGATTAAAAGCTAACATCTATGTAACCCCTTACAACCAGCTTGTGTTCATGTCCTCCATATATTAAGAATGCATCTTTAGTCATTCTCAAGTACTTAAGGATCTTCTTAACTATTGTCCAATGACTTTCACTTGGATCTGACTGGCACTTACTTATTTTACTCAATGCATATGAGACATCAAGTTGAGTACAAAACATGGCATACATGATCTAATGGCAGAAGTATATGAAATCTTACTCATGCGCTCTCGCTCATCTTATGTCTGTGGACTTTGAGTCTTTTTAAGAGTTATGCCATGAGACATTGGCAAAAATCCTCTTTTGGAGTCTTGCATAATGAACCTATTCAGTACCTTATCAATATATGGACTCTAACTTAGGCCAATAAGCCTTTCAAATCTATCTATATAGATCTTAATTCCCTAGATATAGGTAGTTTCACCTAAGTCTTTCATTGAAAAATAATTCCTTAACCATAATTTAACATTTTGTAGAGTAGGGATATCATTTCCAATGAGTAATATGTCATCAATATATAGCACAAGGAAAACTATTGCACCCCCACTAACCTTCTTATAAACATAAAGCTCATTTTTCATTTTTGATGAAGCTAAACTTTTTTATTGCTTCATCAAAGTAAAGATTCCAACTTCGAGAAGTTTGCTTCAATCCATAAATGAATATTTGAAGCTTGCAAACCTTTTTAAAATTCTCAAAACTAATAAAACCTTCTGGTTATGTCATATAAACATCATCAAGGAGATTTCCATTAGGAAATGTTATTTTCATATCCATTTGCTACATCTCATAATTATAGTATGCAATTATGGCAAGACGAATTTGAATGGATTTCAACACAACAACTAGTGAAAAGGTTTCATCATAGTCTATACCATATGTTTGCTTGCAACATTTTGCAACCAACCTTACTTTAGAGGTATGCACATTGCCATCCATGTTTGTTTTCTTTTTGAAAAGCCATTTGCACCCAATAGTTTTTAAACCATCAAGTGGATCAATAAAAGTCCATACTTGATTGTCATACATAGATTGCATTTTATATCTCATGGTTTATAGCCACTTCTCAGAGTTTGGACTATCCATAGCCTCTTGATAGGATGTGGGCTCATTTTGGTCTATAAACATCAGTCATTATTGTCAGTTAAGAGAAATCCATATCTCTCAAGTATCTAACGTGTTCTTATAGACCTTTTTAGAGCTTAGGTAACTTATACAGGTTTAACAACTACTTGTAAGTCTTGTTGAGATTTTATAAGTGGTTTAACACTATCTTATGGTTTTCAAATTTCTTTAAGTTAGCCTTTACCCCCACCAATTCTGTTGTCCCTAGGCACTAAGAAGGGGGGTTGAATTGGTGGATAAAAATTTTAAAACAAAGATGAAGGGAAAAAGATACAACAAAGGAGACACAAGGATTTTATAGTGGTTCGGGCAAAACTGACCCTACGTCCACCCCCCAATCACTTTATTTGGTATTTCACTATATCAATGGTGTTTTCAAGCTCACACCTAACTTATACAACTTGTGTTTTTAATGGATAACATACAACCTTACAACAAAGTGTTTTCTAGGCTAACACAAAACCTCACTCAAGTGTTTCAACAGGCTTACACTTAAACCTTTCTAAAAGTGTTTTTGCAGGCTAACACAAAACCTAACAATTTGGTGTTTAATGCTTACACCTAACACATGTAAAAAAGATGAAGAAAATGAGTAGCAAAGATTAAGAGCTTTCAATACTTATAATAAATTTCTTAGCAACCTCATTCATGGTTGTTTGGTGGGGTATTTATAGCCAAACTTCACCAAAGAGTCATTGCAGATCATAACTCACTAAATCTTTGAGACATGCTTGACAAATTTTGCATTTAATGCTTGTCAGGGTGAAATCGCAGTCGCTACAACCTTTCACGGTCGCAAAATCCAAATTCTTCAAGGGAAACCCCGTTTGTTTCTAACGGCTAGTCCACGTGGTAGCTTCTTATTAGTTCACTAGGAAAATATAGTCGTTGTCCTTCATCTACTTTCAGAAGTCGCGGTCGCGAGTTTTTCTTGAACAGGACGCGACAGAGGCCGCGAATCCAAC
This sequence comes from Omphalea diandra, assembly GCA_949677035.1. Taxonomy (NCBI): domain Eukaryota; kingdom Viridiplantae; phylum Streptophyta; class Magnoliopsida; order Malpighiales; family Euphorbiaceae; genus Omphalea; species Omphalea diandra. The sequence goes on from CATIWR010173782.1 coordinate 15,890, forward strand.
TACCAAATTGGTTAACTTTTTTTCACAAAGATCGCGGTCGCTACCAGCAAGATGTCTTCGTGATTTTTGACTTCCAACAGTCTTATGGGACACTTGTCAGGCTGTGGTTATGGACTTGCTTCCCTCTTGAATTTCTTTGAAATTCGCGATCGCGACTCAGCTGAGACTTCTACCTCGAATTCATCTGTATCAATTTGACCTCTCTCTTTTCAAGGATCGCGGCCGAGAATGGCACTGCGATTTCGCCTGCTTGATTTTTAGCATGTCTTAACATGAATCGCGGTCGCAAATCTTAGGTTGCGATCGCGATTTACATGTTACTTTGGAATTTATCAACTTCTTCATTTCTTCTTGAGAGATTGATTCAATTCTGCAACAGCAACACTTATTTGAAATATTAGTGATGATCAATTTACTTTGTCAAGATCAAAAGAGGTTCTAAACCTAGGATTGATTATCCTAGTTCAACAGTAGATCCAATGGTAGAAATAAAAGAGTCATGGCAATCCTTCTAAGTTCTCTCTTAAGAGAAGAAATTGGAAGGGTCCAACATTGCCTTACTACTCATGGCATTTGAAAGGCCTTGGAGAACTATCATGAGGGCACCACCTTAGTGAAATCTAGCCTACTTGAGATGTATGTGACAAAGTGAGAGTTATTTGTGATGAAGGAGGAAGAAAGCATCACAAATATGAAAAATAGACTCCTTGCAATCATCACCAATATGAAGAAGTCTGGGAGAATTGTCACTAATCATGAGGTAAACTCTAAAATTTTGAAATCTCTACCTCTAGAAAAATTTAGTGCAAGGGTGTATAGTATCCAAGAGTCCGCCCAGAGATAAGAAAGGTGTCAATAGATGTCCTAATAGATAAACTGTCAACTCATGAGTTAGCCTTAAAGAAGGATGAAGAAATGAAGAGAATGAAAGGTCAAGGAGAGTAATCTGAAAAAATAAAAATGAGGACCTTGGCACTCACATCTTCATCAAAGGAGAAGGAAGTATAAGCAACCTCAAGTGAAGAGGAAAGTTACAAGGAGGAGGAAGAGCTTGCAATGCTTTTAAGAAGAACTAAGGAGCTAATTAGAAGATGGAAAGAAAGACAAAACTTCAAGGAAGTAACTCTAACTCCCAAAGAAAGATTAAATGATGTCACTTGCTATGAATATGGCAAGCAAGACAACATCAAATATGATTGCTCTAAGTTGAAGAAAAAGAAAAAAAGGGACAAAGAAAAAAGAAAAAGCTTCAAAGCAACTTGGGATGATAGCTCAAGTGAAGAAGATGAAGAGGAAGAGGTTACAAACCTTTGCTTCATGGTTCAAAAAGATTCATCTAATGAGGTAAGCTCCTCACCTCACTCTTATTCTGAATTTAATGAATTAGATGATATGGATGATGAGCTTTTAGAAGCTCTCACCATGAAATGTGACAAGTATAAGTCACAAATGAAAACTTATAAGAAAAAGTGCACTAAATTAGAGGATGATTTCAAATCCCTAAATATTCTTGTAAGTGAATTGAGGGCTTCAAATGAAGAACTCAAGTGGTCTATAGATAGTCCATCCAAGTCATCTTTATCTCTAACTTCATTAAGAAAAGAAATTTACTCGTTGAAAGGTGAAGTCTTTAAGCTTAGAAACTTTATTTCTAAGTTCCACAAGGGCAAGGAAGCTTTGGATACACTTGTTGTATCATAAAGATCTCCCTTAGTTAGGCAGGGTTTAGGCTTCAATAGAGCCTCTTCTTCTACACCTTCACTCATAACATTCATCAAGGCCTCAACACCTCAAACTTCAAGTATTAAGGTTGTTAGAAAGAAAAATGCTCAAAGCACTAAACCCTTATTGCCTAAGGGCAAGGGAAAGGTGCAACAAGGCCCTGAGACTAGTTCTAAGAAGGCCAACCATGCATACATGTACAATAAAAAGCATGTTCACTCAAACACACACAAAAAATTGAATCCTATACCTATTCATACATGTTCATGCTCACACACACATCATGTTGGTATGAGGAAATCCCCTACTCATATCAAGGCAATACATAGGAGAAAGACACATAGGTCTAAATGCCAATGCCACTATTACATGAAATATGGACACATAAATCTTTATTGCATGAAGAAGAGAGATTAAAGGGGAAAAGTGAACTTCCAACCAATAGAAATGAAACACCATGATTTTGTCTTATTACAAAAGGTTTACAAATGGAATTTTTTACCCTTTAGGATCAAAATAGAAAGGTTAAACATGAGGGACAGTAGAAGAAAGAGAGAGTTAAGAAAGAGAGAGCTAAGGAAGAAAGAAAGGAAAGAAGGAAGGAAGGAAGGAAGGAAGGAAGGAAGAAGAAGAAGAAGAAGAAGAAGAAGAAGAAGAAGAAAGAGAGGTAGAAGAGTGAGCAGCCTAGGAAGGAATCCTAAGGTTTTCTGACTCTGGGAAAATAGATAAGTTAATTCTTCCCATATGAAATTAATCCCTCATGACATGTTAATCGTGCATGGTTAGCAAGAATTATAGAGTATTTGAGGTAGAGCTCATGTATGGAAATTGAAATTCAAGAGAAACAAGAGCTAATTATGTTGGTTTTATTGTTAGAGTAGAATTTTTTACGCATGATTTCATAACACTAAAAGAGGAATTAGGGAAAGTGTCAAATAAAAAAGTTATAGCTTTATGTCCCAACTAAATGCATGTGAAACATTTTGGCTTGATTTTGTGTGTATAAGGAGATATGGCTTCTTCAATAGGGCTGGTTCACAATAAAAAAAAAAAGTCACTTCAGTCTTTCTTTTGAAATATACTTTGATGACTCTATGTGCTAATTAGACAAAGTGTAAAACATGAAAATTGTAGGATTATATCCCCTCTAAAAACTTGTAAAACATTTTTTATTGATTTATTGTGTGGAAAAAGATATGGCTCATTGATTGTGACTAACCTTGTACCCGGATGAAACCTCATCAGTCTTATAATTTTATTTTCTAAGAATTTAATGGCCATAGATTTGGAATTTGGTGATGCGTTAAACTTAAAAGTTGAATATTTATGTATTATCTACATGCCTGTAAAATATTTTTTCCAAATTTATCACGGTTTTTGAGATATTACCCCTTCATCATGACTGATTGTCACTATGTTGAAAACCTGCTCACCTTAAGATTGGTCATTTGTTTTGGGGACTTTATACTAAATTAGACAAAGGGTAAAACATGAAAAAATATTCCTTTTATGTTTTTTGTAACTTCTAGTATATCATTTTTAAAATTTGATTTGCACAATTTGAGATATACCTAAGAATATAAGACCTACTCAGACTAAGATGACACTAAAATAAGGCAAATTTCAAAAATTCACCACATTTTCTATGTATCTTATATTGACCTAAAATGTGACTATTTTGTATCATTATGTGTCTAGTTTATTTCAAAAAAATAATCAAGTCATTTAGATAAGTATATCTAGAGTTATTATTGTGAGAGTGTAGCAAGATTAGGCTGCCATATGAGGAAAATATGCATAAACACTAGGTCCAATCTGCATGGATTATGCCATAGTTGCATACCAAGCATTCATAATCATTTTGACATACTTATAACCACGTGTGTATCAAATTTTAGGATCTCAACACTTTGAGGAAGCCTTAGAGAGAGAACCAAACCTATCATAAAGGTTAGTCACATCAAAAGGTGAGTAAAAACCATAATTAGATTCTAACGTTTATAATATGATTATGTTCTATTACATGAACATGTGATTGGATTGGTACACTTTACATGTGAATACAAGTCAAGTGAGAATTATATTCTCTTAATGATTACTTGATATACCATTGTGAATGAACACTTGCATATGGAACTAAAAGGATGTTGTGACTGGTTTGTCAAACACTTGCAAATCATAGAACAATATATCATATTGGCACATGTTATTGATCAAATGATTCACTTGTAATATGTTGGCAAGTAATAATCAAATGTCACTTGAATCACATGAATTCCTGAGAGTAGTGTTGCCTTGCAAGGTCACGACAAAAATAAATCTATTACATTTGCACTTGCATAGTCATTTGTTATACTTGTAATGTATCCTGATGATATTTGATTATTGGTTGTGCCATAAGAATCTAATTATTATTTTTATTAATTGCATCGTGACTCACTAAATCGCACTTATGTTTTTAGATACTAAAGCATAGGGTTTGGATACTTTAGTGCATAGAGTTTTGCATAGAGACACATGGACCTCAGGTCGTTGGCTAAATTCCAACTCTCTCTATCCATGTGTCATGTACATATGTCTAAATAGAAACCATTTTATGGTCATTAGCCTTGAACATTAGTTAAAATACATGTACATTAAATACATGTTATAATGTGTATGTATGATGAATAAACCTTTATGCATATGTATGTTTGGAAATGAATGCCATGATTTGTAAATGAAAATGGTCATTACAATTTTTGGTATCAGAGCAGGGATAGGTTCCCTAAGGACAAACGTATAAACATGACATGACTTTTGCACTATTATGCATTATCATATGGCATAGTCTTATATGTCTATAGGGCATTAGCAGAGGGCAGTCATGCTAGTACCCATGGCTCACCAAGGAGAAAGGAGTCAGTCGATTTGCATTCCATAGAAGCATCATGCCAACCATTAATAGATCAACCTGTTACAAAGTTAGATCCCATGTACAACATATATCTCATTGTCAACCACAACATAGAATTGGCGAACCAATAGTACATGGTCTAGAAATTCAAAGAGAAAAAAGGTATGACAAACTAAGAAAATAGGGTGCAGTGAACTTCAATGGTACCATAGATCCATCAGTGGTAGAGACATGGTTAAAAGGAACATAGAGAGTTTTGAATTTGATAAAATGCACACCATAAGAAAAGGTTGATTATGCAGTGTCATTATTACAGGGGGATGCATATGATTGGTAGGAAGCCATTCTAAGGAGTGATGTCCAGCCTCCAGTGCTTACATGGGATGATTTTCTTAATGAGTTCAACAACAATTATATGCTAGAAGTGTACAAAGATGATAAAAGAAAGGAATTTTTGAACTTAAAGCAGGGGGAGATGACTATAGTCAAATATGAGGTAAAATTTAATAAATTATCTCATTATCCATCCTTTATGGTGGCCACTAACAAAGACAAATGTCGAAAGTTTAAAAAGGGACTGAAATATGAGATCAGAAGTAAGATCATAGTTGTAGATCTTGAAAGTTATACTAAGCTAAAAGCTATTGCAATCAGGGTGGAAAGATTAAAAAAAGAAATGATAGAGTAACGAGTAAAAAGAGGGCCTATGGAATTTGTGAGAGATTTTAACAAAAAGAAAGGTAAACGTAAAGATTATATGCCATCACAGTCTAGTGCTAGGGGTGGTTACTCTAGCTATAGAGGCAGAGGATTAGGATTTTCATCGTATGCAGGCAAAGGTCAAGGCCAAGTTATGCAATAACGACCTTCATGTGTACATTGTGGCAGGCAACATATAGGTGAATGTAGAAAATTATCTAGTAGGTGCTACTTTTGTGGGTCTCTTGATCATATGCTTAGTGCTTATTCTGAAAGATCCAGAATGTCAAAGAGAGGCAGAGGTAGATGCAAAGCTACATTAAAGTCCACAGTTGAAGTTCAAAGGCAAGTGGCGTGAGAGTATCATTTCGTAAGGGCAAAGGTAAAGATAGAACAACCACAATTGGCCATGGTATAAGTAGATCAGAAGGTCAGAATTCTAGACCCCCAACATAGGCCAAAGTATTTGCTATGACTAGGCAAGAAGTTATTGTTGCTCTAGAAGTAATCACTAGTAAACTTTTTCTCCATGATTTAAAAGTTGACGCATTAATTGATCTTGGCTCCACACATTCATTCATTTAATTGAACATGGCATCACAATTATGTAGTAAGCATCAACCTTTAGGTTTTAATCTATGTGTTAGTACCCCTTTGAGAGATGTGATGATTATGGATAAGGTATGTCATAATTGGGTGATTCACGTTGATGACATTGAGTTAAATGTTGATCTAGTACTGTTGCTACTTTGTGAATTTGATGTGATATTGGGTATGGATTGATTGTGCAAATATCATGCAATAGTGAATTGTTTTACTAAGGAAGTTGTTCTTGAATCTCCAAATCATACAAGGGTTGTGTTTTAAGAGGAAAGGCAAATGTACCTGCATGTCTAGTTTCTGCTATCAAGGCTTTTCACATGATTAAAATGGTTGTGAGGCTTATTTGGCACATATGGTAGACACAAGGTTCATAAATGGATTACTTGAGAATATTTTCATGGTAAATGAGTTTTCAGATGTTTTCCCAACTGACTTACATGATTTGCCACCTGATAGGGAGATGGACTTCATAATTGAGTTAGTCCCAAGAATTGCACCGATATCATTCCACCTTATAGGATGGCTCCAACTAAGTTGAGAGAATTAAAGACCCTATTACAGGAACTACTTGAAAAGGGATTCATCAAACCTAGTGTGTCACCTTAGGCTACTCAGTCTTATTTGTTGAAAAGAAAGATGGGACAATGAGGTTGTGTATTGATTACAGTTAGTTAAATCAGGTTATTGTGAAGAACAAGTATCCTTCACCAAGGATAGATGATCTATTTGACTAGTTACAAGGAGCACGGGTGTTTTTTAAAATTCACCTGAAATCAGGATATTATCAGCTCAAAATCTCAAACCCAGACGTACCGAAAACATATTTGCAAACTAGGTGTGGGTATTATGAAATTTTAGTGATGCCATTTGGTTTGACTAATGCACCAGCTACATTTATGGCTCTTATGAACAAAGTGTTCCAGCCTTACTTAGACAAATTTATAATTGTTTTCATTGATGACATGCCGGTGTATTCAAGGAACAAAGAGGAGCATGAACAACATTTAAGCATTGTGTTGCAAATTTTAAGAGAAAAATAACAATTTGCTAAATTAAGCAAGTGCGAGTTCTGATTGACCATGTGGCATTTTTAGGACATATAATTTCTAAAAAAGGCATTTAGGTGGATCCAAACAAAATTGAAGCAATAGCAAAATGGAAAACCCTAAAGAATGTTACAGATGTCCAAAGTTTCTTAGGACTAGTTAGGTATTACCATCGGTTTATTAAGGGATTTTCACTTATAGATGCTCCTTTGACTAAGTTACTTCGAAAAAATGAGCATTTCAGTGGTCTAAAGCATGTCAGGAGAGTTTTGATGAATTAAAAGATAGATGTATGCTCCAGTGTTAGTCATTCCTACTGGTAATAGAGGATTTGTAGTATATAATGATGCCTCTCATCAAGGTTTGGGATGTGTTTTAATATAGCATGGTGAGGTAATTGCATATGCATCTAGACAACTGAAGCCTTATGAATTATCTTCCCCAGTAAATGACCTAGAACTTGTTTTCGTTGTGTTTGCTTTGAAAATATGGAGTCCTTACTTGTATGGAGAAACTTTTTAGATATTTATAGATCATAAGAGTTTGAAGTATTTGATGAGCCAAAAAGAATTAAACATGAGACAGAGGCAGTGGTTAGAACTACTAAAGGATTATGATTACACCATTGAATATCACCCAGCAAAGGCAAATGTGGTTGTTGATGCTTTGAGCAGGAAATCAAGAAGCAATATAACTCATTTACAGGTATTTCCACTATCTTATTTAGTTAAATTATGAGCTATGAATGTAGAACTAAACAAACAAAAGAATGGGGCATTGATTACTACTTTTCAAGTGAGACCAATGTTTCATGATTGAAAAAAAGCACAGGGCAAGGATCCAAAGTTATATAGAATGATTGAAATGGTAAAATAAGGGAGACATGGTGATTTTGATATCCGAAATGATGCCTTGATATTGGGTTCTCATATTTTTATGCCTAATGTTGATAACTTGTAAAGAGAAATCCTAGAAAAGCACATAATGCTCCATATGCCATGCATCCAGGAATGACGAAGATGTATAATACCTTGCGATCTCATTTTTGGTGTCCTAAAATGAAGAAAGATGTAGCAGCCTATGTCTCTAGATGTTTAACTTATCTGTAGATCAAAACAGAACATCAAGCACCAGTTGAAAAATTGAAACCATTGACGATTCCAATATGGAAATGGGAAAGAATAACCATGGACTTTGTAAATGGGTTATGGAGAGCTTTGAAGAAGAATGATGTTATATGGGTGATCATTGATAGACTAACTAAGTTAACCCAATTTTTCCCTATTCAATGGTAGTTCACTTAAGCACTTAGCCAGGAAATATATGGATGAAATTGTCAAATTACATGGCGTTCCAGTGTCCATTGTATCAGATAGAGATCCACAATTTACATCTCAATTTTGCATCAGTTTGCAATGGGCTTTGGGTACCAAGTTGAGTTTTAGTACCGCTTTTCATCCTCAGATAAATGGGCAATCAGAAAGGACAATTCGGACACTTGAAGACATGCTTCGAGTTTATGTGATAGAGTTTAAAGGTGCATGGGATGAATATATTGCCTTGATTGAATTTGCTTATAATAATCATTATCATAATAGTATACATATGGCACCAAATGAAGCACTATATGGAAGAAAATGTCAAAGTCCTATCTATTAGGATGAAGAAGGGATATGTATTTAAGAAAGGCCAAAACTAATTCGAGACACTGTGGACAAGGTGAAGGTAATCAAGAGTAAACTTAAAGAAGTACAAGATAAGTAAAAGAGCAAATATGAGGTGGGAGACAAAGTGTTCCTTCGAGTTTCACTATGGAAATGAATAATTCGATTTGGCAAGAAGGGGAAACTGAGTCTCGATACATAAGACCATATGAGATCTTAGAAAGAATCAGTCTATGGGCTTACAGGCTAGTACTACCACTAGAGATGGCCCAGATTCATGATGTATTCTATATGAATATGCTCAGAAAGTATCGATCTGGTCCTACACAAATAGTTAGGGATCCAACAATAACAATTACAGATGATGTAAGTTACATTCAAGAACTAGTGAAAATCATTAGTTATAAGACAAAACAATTACGAAATTAAGAAATCCCTTTAGTTAAGGTGTTATGGGACAAGAAAAGGTTATATAGGAAATCGAAGAGAACATTAAATGACAATATTCACAATTATTTATAGGTATTAAATTTTGAGGATGAAATTCTTCATAAGAGGGAAAGAAATGTAACATCCCTATCCACATTCATTGGCATTCTCACATGAACCTATTCATTGCATAAATGATTTGCAATCCCACATGAACATAAGCATTAGATAAATGATCATTTAGATATGTGAATTGGCAAGCATGATGATGACAATTGCACCATTGCATTTGAGACACTTGAACATATATGTAATATTTGCAGAGTTGCAAGGCAAATTATCTTATGTTGTGTGCATGTTATAGTATCATAAATAATGGCATTTTAGAGCTTATTTAAAAGTATAAGGAGCATATGGGGATTAAGAAATGGATGGAGGTGATGAAGGAGTGAAGAAGAGGGACTAAAGGGGAAAAGTAAATTTTTAACCAATGGAAATGAAACACCATGATTCTATCTTGTTACAATAGATTTTCAAGTGGAATTTTTCACCCTTGAGGATCAAAATAGAGAGGTTAAATGTGAGATAGCAAAAGAAAGAAAGAGCTAAGGAAGAAAAAAAGAAAGGAAGCAGAAGAAGAAGAAAAAGAAGAAGAAGAAGAGGGAGAAGAGTGAGTTGCCTAGAAAGGAATCCTACGATTTTCTAATTCTGGGAAAATAGGTAAGTTAATTTATCTTTTTTCCATATGAAATTAATCCCTCATGACATTTTAATCATGCATGGTTAGTAACAATTATAGAGTATTAGAGGAAGAGCTCATGTATGGAAGTTGAAATTCAAGAGAAACAAGAGTTCATTGTGTTGGTTTTGTTGTTAGAACATAATTTTGTACCCACGATTTCATAACCCTAGAAGACGAATAAGGGAAAATGTAAAATATGAAAGTTGTAGCTTTATGTCCCATCTAAATGCGTGTGAACATTTTTGCTTGATTTTGTACGTGTGAGGAGATATGGCTCCTTGATTAGGACTGGTTCACAACTACCGAAATCACCTTAACCTTTTTATTTTAATATATTTTAATGACTTTATGTTCTGATTTAGACAGTGTAAAACATGAAATTTGTAAGATTATATCCCCTCTAAAAACTTGTAAAGCATTTTTAATTGATTTGTTGTGTGGAAAGATATATGGCTCATTGATTGTGACTAACCCTCTACCCAGATGAAACCTCATTAGTCTTATAATTTTGTTTTCTAAGAATTTGATGTCATAGATTCAGAATTTGGTGATATGTTAAACTTGAAAGTTGTATATTTATGTATTATCTACATACCTGTAAAATATTTTTGCCAAATTTAGTATGGTTGTTGAGTTATTATCCCTTCATCATGACTAATTGTAAAACACTTGCAAATCACATTGAAAAGGGACTAATATGTCCAATTGGCACATGTTATTGATCAAATGATTCATTTGTTATATACTGGCAAGAAAAAATAAAATGTCACTTGAATCACATGAATTCCTGGGAGCAGTGTTGCCTTACAACAACACGACAAAAATCAATCTATTGCATTTGCGCTTGCATAGTCAATTGTTACACTTGTAATGTATCCTAATGATATTTGATTATTGGTTGCACCATAAGAATCTGATTATTATTTTCATTCATTAAGTTGTGACTCACCAAATCGCAATTATGTTTTTCAGATATTAAAGCATAGGGTTTGGATACTTTGGTGCATAGAGTTTTGCATAGAGACAGATGGATCTCAAGTTATCGACTGAATTCCAACTCTCTTTCTCCTTGTGTCATGTACATATATCTAGATAGGAACTAGTTTATGGTCACTAGCCTTGAACATTAGTTAACATATATGTATATTAAATACATGTTGGAATGTGTATGTATGATGAATAAACCTTTATGCATATGTATTTTTGGATATGGATTCAATGATTTGCAAATGAAAATGGTCGTTGCAATACCTCTTAATGAAGAAAGGATGAACTTCATTAACAGAGAGTTGGGAATGCTTGAAGGAAGGCCCCTAAAGTGAAAAGTTAGATCATTCTAATATGTTGCATTATTTCACGTTGAATGATTGCCTTATGTGATGTATGTGATGTGTATTCCTTTAGATGTCTTAATTTTATGTGCAATTGAGCCTCTTTATGCCAATTTTCATAAATTGGACATCAATAAATTGAATGGATCATAGTTTAAATAGTCAAGTCTCATAATTTCAGAGTTACTTTTAGGACTTGTAATTTGCAATAATTATTCCTTGGTTCACAATTGCGAATTACAGGTATTCTTCATTTGGCTGTCAACCATCAATTCATGATCGCGACTTTCAATCCCTACTGTGAATTTGTTCAAATTTTAATTTTTTTGATCATTGAACGTGTCATTTTCTGATGATTTTTTATCCGTTACTCACATTTTTCAGAATTAGCGATCACGACTTAAAGGTTGTAATTGTGAATTTGGGTCACTACCATACATTTAAGTGATTTAATTGCCAACCGATTGCACTCCTTCATTTAATTCTTTTCTTACTCTTTTTTGCCATTTTCACACCCTTTCTTGGCCTATATAAACCCCTCAAATAGTGTTTTTACTTGTTCCTACCAAATATCTTCATCTCTCTTCTTGCTTAATCTCAAAACCTATCAATCTTTCTTCACTCACAAATGGCCTCGAAGAAAGCTTCAAGATTAGAGAAATGGAAGGCAATGGCATAGCCTTCTGGACTATCAGCACTACACTTCATGAATGGAATAACGAAATAGGAGAAAGATCGATATAAGACAAATGCCTCTAAGATCATTCTACTAAACAAAATTCCTTCCACTTTCCTTATCAAATCGTTAAAAAGGATAAGATCCATGCATTTCTTTCAAACCTAAGGTGGAACGAATTCATATTTCGTGACGAGCCCGGATATAAAGAAATTGTGTGAGAATTCATGTGTACCATGACTCTAAGTCAAAGAGTAGCATCTCCACCGGTCAATACGAGTTAGTATTTCATGCTTTTGGAGACTTTTTTTCATCCCTTTCAAATAATTGTCCAATCTTTTCTATCTTCAAGTCAAAGATGACATTATGTTCATCATCTTCACTTTTGATGTCATCTATTTTGAGTTTTGATCTAAAATTTCCATCAAGACCAAACATGACCCCAAAACCTCTTTAGCCACATATATCTGAACCCTCCCTTTTTGGTTACTTCATCATATCATCACCTTCTTTGTTAAAGCAAGAGGTGATGGTATTGAAAAGGTATCCCAAAAGGATCTTGCTTTCCTTTTCTGTCCTATCAAAAACAAACCCATTCAAACTGGCCACTATCTTGTGGATCAACTAATTCACATGGGCACCAAACCCAAGAGTCAGATTCTTTTCCCTTCCCATGTAACTGCCATCTACAGATTCGTGAGGGCTCTTAATGATGAAAATAAAAAATTCCTCACTAAGAAGCTTCTCCCTTCCATAATTTTCTAGACCTCTCCTAGCTCATTAATGGAAAAGCCATTCACCTTGATTCTTACACATACACTTTGGGTGCTTTTAGAGCCAAGAACCTAAAATCTTTCTAAGCCTCTAAAAGAAAAAGGCTTGCCATTAAAGAGCGAACCCAACCTATTCCACCTCCCCAACCTAAGCCTAAAACCAAAATCTCTCTTGCCTCTATCAACAAGAAATTGGATAAAATGATAAGGATGATGAAGAGAAGATTTCTCCTCCTTTCCCACCTACACAGTGACTTGGTGGACTTACAAGAGAAAGTAGGTGCTCCTTCATGCCATCTTCTAGATTTTGAAGATTATGAGGACACACCGAAAAACGAGGACAACCAAGAGCTTAAGGAGGGTGATGAAGCTGAGGGTAGAGGAGACACTGAAGACCGAGATGATTCCAGAGATTTTGACAGTTCTCCTATGTTGGACTAGGATGGTTAATCTCAAATCTTAGACCTCTTCTGATCTTGACAAAGGAGATTGATTAATCCTAATGTATCAATTAAGTGTTGTTTTGTAGATTTAAGATAGATTTTCAAGTGAAAATTGGATGGAGTTCATAATCTTTAAGAAGGCAGAGTTCATCTGAATTTGTGGTCAGTGGTACGTAATTCATGACTATGACCTAGTTCAAAGATAGGGTGAAACTTGGCCAAAAGGATTCACGGGCATCATCACTACCAAGACTCATCCAAAGATGGGAGTATCAAAGTCTCACACGAATTCACAGTCTATGTCACATCTCAGTCGCGACCACGACTTTCAAAGTGATTAAAGAAGGAACCAAGTTCACAATCATAGCATGCCAAGTGTCCTAAGTATTCACTGGAGAATAAAATTCGAGAGAGCAACATTATACATAGCGACCGCGACTCAAAAAGAAGAAGGTTGTCTTTCAAATATAAGAATTTGCATCCTGAGTCGCGCCCTGCACAAGGAATAACCATGATCGCAACTTTTATAAGCAGTTAGAGTGCAATGACTATATTTTCCTGATGGACCAATGGGGAGCTACCACGTGGACTAGCCATTAGACACAAATGGGATTTTCTGCCACATTTTTTGGCTGCGGTATGGAAATTTGGATTTCATGATCTCGAATGACTAGTAGTGACCGTGACTCTCGCCTGTCATGCAATTAATGCAGAATCTGCCTTGCATAATTTGGACATTCAATGAGCTTTTTAGTGTAATGTCTCTTTGGTGGGTATGGGCTCTAAATACGCCACTAAACATATGTAAATGCAAGAGAATTCATTAACTTGTAACAAAACTTTTGCACTTTTGCTACTCATTCTTTCTATTCTTTAAGTGATTGTTTGGTGTGAGCATAAGCACCAATTGTAATAGGTTATATTGTGAGCCTATAAAAACACTAAAGAAAGGCTTTAGTGTGGGTCTATGAAAACACTAAAGAAAGGTTTTAGTGTTAGCCTTAGAAAACACTTGTGAGAAAGGTTATTGTGTGAGCCTTGAAAACACAAAGTATAAAAGTTAGATGTGAGCTTGGAAACACCATTTAAAGTTAGTGAAACACCCAATTGCAAAGAACTGGAGAGTGGACGCAGGGTTGATTATACCCGAACCACTATAAATCTTGTGTGTCTCTTTTACTTTCTCTTTATCCTCATTTTAAGTTTTTTTTTAAACACCAATTCAACCCCCCCCCTTCTCAGTGCATGGGGCCAACAAGTGGCATCAGAGCTAAGTCTCACATACAAGCCTTAATTGGGTGAGCAAAGTTCATGGCACAAGAGGGAATCCACTCATACCTTAAGCCCCACTTTGATGGATCCGACAATACTCATTAGAAGTATATGATGGAAATTTACCTTGATACAGATATGGTGGAGCTTTGGGTTGTAGTTGTCAAAGAATGGAAGCCACTCGCTAAAGTAGTGGATGGAATTGAAGAACTCATTCTAAGGGAAGATTGGGTTGAAGCTCACAAGAGGTCAAATGGCAAAAATAAGAAAGCAATGGCCATTCTTCTAATCCCTCTCTCTAGGGAAGAGATTAGAAGAGTGCAACATTGCCAAACAGCACATGCCATTTAGAAGACTTTTGTGAACTATCATGAAGGCATAACACTGGTTAAATCAAGCATTTTGGAGATGTACGTGATGGAATAGGAGCTCTTCATAATGAAAGACCATGAAAATTCACTAAAATGACGAATTCACTCCTATCCATCATCACTAACATGAAGAAATTCAGAAAGACTCTCACCAAATATGAGGTAAACATAAAAATCCTTAAAATCTTCCATTAGATAAGTTTGGTGCAAGAGTGTGCAGCATTCAAGAGTCTAATCCAGAGATTGGGAAGATTCCAACGGATGTGTTGATAGCAAACTCTTAACTCATGAGTTGGCCTTACAAAAGGATGAGCAAATGAAGAAATTAAGGGGCCAAGGAGATAAATGAGAAAAAAAAAAAAAAAGATCCTTGGCACTTAAATCCTCAACAAAGGATAAGGAAGTAGAAACTACCTCTAGTGATGAAGAAAGTGACAGAGAAGAAAAGGAGCTAACAATGCTCTCAAAAAGGATAAAGGAGTATATTAGAAGAAGAAAAAAGAGAAGAAGCTTCAAGAAGACAGCTCCTAATCCTAGAGAGAGATCCAATGAAGTCACTTGCTATGAGTGTGGCAAGCAAGGCCATATCAAATACGATTGTCCCAAAATAAAAAAGAAGAAGAGATGGGATAAGGAGAAGAAGAAGTGTTTTTCAGCCACTTGGGATGACAGCTCAAATGAAGATGAAAAAGAAGGAGAAGTTCCCAATATTTGCTTCATGGCACAAGAAGATTCTCCAAATGAGGTAAGTACTTCTTTCCACTCTCATTTAGATTTAGAAGATTTTGATGAGATAGATGAAGAGCTTCTAGAGGCTCTTACTATGAGATGTGACAAATATAAGTCACAAATGAAGTATTGTAAGAAAAAATGTCAAAAATTAGAGGATGATTATAAATTCCTCAATGATCTTATAAGCAAATTGAGAGCATCAAATGATGAGCTCAAAAAATTTGTGGAAAATCTTTCTACATCATCTTCTTCATTAGCTTCATTAAGAAAAGAGAATGACTCTCTAAAAGGAGAAGTTATTGAGCTTAAAAGCTCAATCTCTAAGTTCCATAAAGGAAAGGAAGCCTTGGACACATTGATTGTGTCTCAAAGACCACCATTGATTAGATATAGTCTAGGCTTCAATAGAGCCTCCTCATCATCACATACAACATTTATTAAATCATCATAACCTTAAACCTCAAGTGTTGAGGTAATTGGGAAGAAAAGTGCTCCTAGCACTAAGCCTCCTAAGGCTAAGGGCAAAGGAAAGGCTCCCCTAAGCTCAAGAGCCAAGACTCAAAGAGCTAACCATGCCTATATGTATAACAAAAAGCATGCTCACTCTCATAAACAATTCTCTACTACTTTTCATCATACATGCACATGCAAGCATTCACATAATCAAGGTATGAGAAGGCCTCCTACTCATACTAAATTTGTGCATAGGAGAAAAACTCACAAGTCTAAACTCTAATGCCATTATTGCATAAAATTTGGGCATGTTAACATTCATTATTTTATTATGAGGCTCACCTCAAATTAGAGGGCCCTTCATGTAACATCCCTATCCACATTCATTGGTATTATCACATGAACATATGCATTAGATAAATAATCATTTAGACATGTGAATTGTAAAAACACGATAATGACATTTCCACCGTTGCATTTGGGGGACACTTGAACATATTTGTAGTGTTTGAATAGTTGCATGACAAATGGTTTTATGTTGTGTGCATATTATATCATCAAAAATAATGGTGTTTTAGAGCTTAATTAAAAGTATAAGGAGCATCTAGGAATTAGGAGATGGATGAAGAAGATGGACTAAAAGCAAAACTTTTAACTTTTAACCAATAGAAAACCAGCCTCAATCTTTTGATTTATTTAAGATAAGAATACATACCATTAGGGTTATATTTTGAGGAAAAATCATGAGTTATAGCAGAAACAAAGAGAGAGCTAAGGAAGAAAAAAAGAAAGGAAGAAGAAGAAGATGATGATGATGAGAGGGAGAAGAGTGAGCCACCTAAGGTTTTCCAATTCTGGGACAGTAGGTAAGTAAATTTATCTTCTTCTAAACTGGAAGTAACCTCTCATGACATGTTAATCATGCATGGTTAGTGAGAATTATGGAGTAATTGAGGTAGATCTCTTGGATGGAAGTTGTAATCCAAGAGAACAAGAGCTGATTCTATTGGATTTTACTGTTAGAGCAAAATTTTGCACCCACAATTTTGTAACCCTAGAAGAGGAATTGGCAAAGTGAAAAACATGAAAATTGTAGCCTTATGTCTCATATAAATGCATATGAAATAGTTTTACTTAATTCTGTGTGTGTGAAGAGATATGGCTCCTTCATCAGGACTGGTTCAAAAACGAACTGAGATTATCTCAGTCTTTTGTTTTGTTATATTTTGATGACTTTATATTCTGATTTGGACAGAGTGAAAAACATGAAACTTGTAGGGTTATATTCCCTCTAAATACTTGTTAAGCAGTTTTGATTAATTTGCTGTGTGGAAAGAGTTATGGCTCATTGATTAGGACTGACTCTGTACCTGGATGACACACCACCTTTCTTTTAATTCGGTTTTCCAAGAATTTGATGACCATAGACTCAGAATTTGATGATGGTCCAAACTTGAAAGTTTTATATTTATGTTTGATCTACATACCTATGAAATATTGTTTCCAAATACAGCATGGTTGCTGAGATATTGTCCCTTTAGTATGACTAGTTGTCAATATGTTATGAACCTACTTTCCCCGAGATTGATCTTTTGTTTTGGTGACCTTATAGATTGAACTAGATAGTGAATAAAACATGAAAAATGTTCCTTCATATGTTTTGTAACTGATAATAGAATGTTATTGCAATTGGACTAGTACAATTTGAGATATACCCAATAGAGTAAGACCTACTCAGACTAAGAGTACACTGCAATAGGGCAGAACTTAAAAATTCACCACATTTTATGTGCAACTGATATTAGCCTGAAATTTGAATATGTTGTCCCATTATATGTCTAATTGGTTTGAAAAAAAGAATCAAGCCATTTAGATAAGTATATCAGGAGTTATTATTGTGACAGTGTAGCAAGCTCAGGCTGTCATATAAGGAAAATATGTATAAACACTAGGTACACTTCCATGAATCATGCCATAACTTCATACCAAGTATTTATAATCATTTTGATAGACTTATAACCAGGTATGTATCAAATGATAGGATCCTAATACTTTGAAGAAGCCCTACCATAAAGGTTGGTCACATCAAAAGGTGAGTAGAAACAATAATTGGATTCAATGGGTGTATGTGATAATTGTATGATATGATTATACTCTATTACATGTATATATGATTGAATTGTTACAT
>CATIWR010173784.1:0-17514 GCA_949677035.1 Omphalea diandra
AAAGGTTTTAGTGTTAGCCTGTCAAAACACTTGAGTGAGGTTTTGTGTTAGCCTAGAAAACACTTTATTGTAAGGTTGTGTGTTAGCCATTAAAACACAAGTTGTAGCAAGTTGGGTGTGAGCTTGAAAAACACCATTGAATTAGTAAAATACCCAATTAAGTGATTGGGGAGTGGATGTAGGGATTGTTTTTCCCGAACCACTATAAAATCTTTGTCTCCTAGCAATTCTTTCTTCTTCCCTTAATCTTTAGTTTAAATTTTTAAACACCAATTCAACCCCCCTTCTTGGTGCCTAGGGACAACAGAAAGTAATCAATAAAAGAAATTAGCTAGAGGTTCAACTTCACCTAGTGACCTTTTAATGGGTTCCTAATCTTTATATAATTGATTCATTCATCCAATGCTATTATCAAGTCACTAAGGTGATCAATTAAACCCTCTCGAATAGAAATTGACATACAAAAGCATGCTCAGCTAGAGGTTCCTCAACCAAACTAGACAACATGTCATTGCCTTACTAAACAAGACTCTAATGATAACAATGATTCATTAAGGTTCCTCAACTCATAACAAAATAAAGGAATTGTTAAAGGTTTTGGTCTATGAAAAGTATCTCTCGATTGTTGATTTATAAAAGTAATATGTTTAATGGTCAGTCAATCTAGTATGAAGCACTCAACAATTACTAGTACAAATAATGAATAAAACCAAAACACTTAGATTAAGGAAAACCAATATAAGTCACACAAGATCCATTTGCAACCCTAACACAAAGGAAACTAACTCATAATTAAAGAAAAAGAAGAAGAAATAAGTAAACAAATGATATTGGAAGCCATGTTCTTTAATTTTTAAGCTCTTAGGAGATTGCATTCTTATTTTTCTTTACTCCTAAACCCTTGCTTGATTTTTTTCTTCACTTTTTAGGTGGCTATTTGATGCCATAGATGCCCCAAATGCATAGGGTTTTGCCTCTTTAAATAGTGCTATTGAGGTGTTTGCTAAGTAAGAAGTTTAGGGGATTCAAAAGGAACAGTTTGGGAGAGAATAAAAATCCCATTGTTGGGTTTCCAGGGGTTCATAGTCATGTGCCGAAGGTGTGTGATTTGAATCCACTTTGTTTAGGTTTGCTTCTTATGCGCATGGTTATGCATATTGTAATCATTTTTTAATCCTAAAGATGGCCAAATTAGCTCAAATGAAAAGCATAAAAGTTGTATCACTATGTCTTAACTTTTCAATGGCTTTTGAATCACTTCATTTAGAAATATGTAGATGGAGATACACCTAAAACATGAAGCAACACTCAAGAATTGAGAATATGAAACTATCATGGCTTATTTCATGCTTTTTGGTCACTTCTCTCCTCTTTAAACCAATAAAACATAAATTTACTTCCTTTAATCCTTTCCACATGCAAAATTAATATAAGATAATCAACATCTAAAAGGAATTAGTTATGAAATATGTGTAAATTATGAACTAAACAAATTCACCCAAAACTTAACCTCTAGCTTGTCCTTAAACAATAACTAATCTTAGTAAAATCTAATAACTCAAATGATCAAGAACATGTTCCAAGGTTGCAAGGAGAAGTTTATCTCAATAATAACTAAAATTTTCATCAATTATGAAAATAGACTTACAACACCAATAAGTTTTTAACTAACATGCTTTATTTACAATCAATTAATGCAATGGAGTGTGTGTGTGTGTATGTGTATCGTGGCAACATATTTCATTCAATATTTTAATTTATAATCACATATAACTTAAGCAAGATTTAACTTAGTCTTCTTAGAAGTTACACATGACCATAGGCAACATTATCCTACCCTTCTCCACTAATGTAGATCTTAGCAACCTAAGGATCATATGGTCTTTTAAGCTTTTAATGTGAGGATATCAGTAAGGCTATCAAGAAGTGGTCAAATCCAAAAACAAGAGAATTTTTGCTAAAATATTAGCTATACTAATGATGTGAAGTGTGATGAAACACTTCATTTGTATTATCCATACTTATTCCTTACAAGACACCTATGCTACCCTTTTGGTTTTCCTTTTTATGACTTGAGCTTTCTTTTCTTCTCTTTTCTTTCTTCTCATCATCATTGATTTTTCTTCTTTTTCTCATTTTTTTCTTTTTTTTTCCTTTTTTTTTATATGAATGATAAGAATGAATGATGTACAAGTAAGCAAAATATTAATTTGTCACCCCCAAACTTGAATTAACCTTCATAGTGCAAAATAGAACAATAAATGAGCCCTTTTTGCTAATTCTTCAAATTTGCACATATACACATAAAGGATCCAAGACATAACACATCATTACATAACCATATCTTGATTGTATTCTTTTGATAAAAGAGGTAAAAGATTATTTTAGGCTATATGGTCATAATAAGGGTTATTGATTAAAGAAGTAAAAGGGTATCAATACTCTCTAAAGAGTATTTTTATAAGGCTCAAAATTGGTAACAAGGATGAATGTAAATCAAGGTGTGGATAGGGAATAATAAGGCAACCAAAGAATGCTTCATCATCTCCTTTGAATTCCTAAGTTTTAGGATTTTGCCTCAAAAGGTGGTTTAACAAGTTCTAGCACGTGTGCAAGTGTCCACTTACCTAAATCATGCATAATTATTAATTTCAATTTTAAAATCTATATTTTACCAAGCGTGCTCAAATTGTTTGATTGTGATAATTAATTATAAATCAAACATGCTAACTAAAACCATGTTATTATCATAAGCAAATTTAACTCAATTGATTCAAATAAGTGGTTATCAAATTCTTCATTGATTATTCACCTTTAGACCTTGAAAATTATTCTTTAATCATCTAAATTATCAAATTTAATATTCAAAACACAAATTTAGCACATGAAATCCCTAATTTCCCTAAACTTAAATTCATCATTGTCCTCAATGATGCAATGAATACAAAAGATAGAAAAGGGAAGGATTACCATAATTGAGGTAAGTGGAAACAAAATTTGTCATCAAGACAAGCATCAAGCAAAAACTAGAAACACAAAACATAAAGCAAGAAGACACATAACAAAAATGAAAAGAACATGCTAATTTAAGGTCATTAACATGACCCATAAGAGTTTTCACTTAAGTTTCAACTTAGGTTTGTGATTGTCCTTTATTAATATTGGATGCATGCAATTCGTTAGACTCAAACCCCTTAACCAAATCCAAATATCTCTTTCTTTTTCTTGACCTCTATTCTTATTCATTGTTTATGTCATTAAAGATTAGAACATAAGAGGTATCTTGTTCTTCAAAATATGCATAATCATAAAGATAAGGCAATGGGTCCAATTAATCAAAATGCAAAAGATAAGGAGTTGTCTTTGTTACCTCATCATAGTTCAATGCATTAGCAAGGAAGAAAAAAGACAGGTTAGTATTGTGAATTTCAAAAGGGAAAGGATTACTTATGTTACATTCCTCGATAATAAAACCCTCATTAATTCTTACCAGTTTAGATTGTTTAAGCTCAAAGCTTCCTCTTTTTTTTTATGATAAACTCAATGCTTATGCTTTTATTTTACATCAATGCTTAAGCATCTCTCCTTCTTTATGAGGGGTTTTTCTTATGTTTCACCTTTTTCAATGAGCTCTTTCTTCTCTTTATGCTTTTCTAATCTTGAAGGAAAAGGTATAGGAGGCATATAATGCTTGGAAGGCATATAAAGATCGACTTCCTTTGTTGGATTGTCTATTTTAACCTATCTTCATCATTCTTGGTTCCTCCCTCCTCTTTAACTTTTGAATTAAGCTCATTATCGGTCCTCAATGTAATTTCCTTGACTTACTCTATAAGATTGGGCTTAAAGGTGCTAAGTAAGATCCCATGAGATATAAAATTTAAATCATTATCCATTGGTCGCATTTGTATCTCAAGGTTATAAAAGAAGGAAGATGTATAGCTTCCTAGATTTGCATCCAATCTTCTTTGTATTTGTTCTATCCTAGCATCAATTTAAGTGATGTATTACTCTAATAGGATTTGTAAGTTAGACTTTTCCTCTAGGGGTTGAAAGGTTAGTGGTTTATAAAAGTTAGGAAATTGAAAATTAGGGTTAAAATAATTGTCTTTAGACGAAGAAAAATTAGGGTGGTCTTGTCAACCAAAGTTTTAGGTATTATAATAAGCATCATAAGATAGACGATTGAAATTCCCCATGTAACTTTCTTAACCATGTGTAAAAGAATTTCCTATTTGGTAAACTATGCTTCCATGTCCAACACCCTACATAATTCACATAATACCTGTGAAAAAGAAGAATAAATCATATTATAAGTTATGGAATTTATTTGCTTAGTAAGGATAAATACTTGAGCTTGTAATTTTTTGAAGTCATCCATGTCATGAAGTTTTAATTATGTATAAGAAATTAAAAATAAGAAACACAAATTATACGAAAATGAAAAGAAAATTCTAGATTAATATAGAAAAAATTACTTCGTATTAATGTTGTAATCCTCGGCAACGACGCCAAAAACTTGGTGATGGTTTAATGTTGTATAAATAATCCTTTGAGCTGCAAGTTCACAGTTTAATAAGTAATAAGTGTACAAGAGTATGGATATCATTTCCATGAGGATCAAGAATAAGTACCAAGTGTCTTGTTCCTTCTATTATATAGAACATTAAATTAAAAAAAGTTTTAAACAAAGAATTAAAACTAAATAAACTATAATCAAAGTAATTACAAAGAAAATAATCAATAGAAAAAATTAGCTAAGGGTTCAACTTCACTTGGTGACATTCTAATGAGTTCCTAATCTTTGTCTAATTGGTTCATTCATCCAGTGCCACTATCAAATCATTAAGGTGATCAATTAATCCCTCTCGAGTAGAAATTGATATAAAAAAACATGTTAAACTAGAGGTTCCTCAACTAAAAAGCTAGACATTATGCAATTACTTTACCAAACAAGACTCTAATGATAGCAATGATTCATTAAGGTTTCTCAACTCATAACAAAATAAGAGAATTGTTGAAGGATTCATTATATGAAAACCATCTCTCGATTGTCAATTCATGGAACTAATATGAATAATGGCTAGTTAATCAAGCATGAAAGACTTAGCAATTACTAGTATAAATAATAAATAAAACCAAAAGACTTAGATTAAGGAAAAACTAATATAAGTCACACAAGATTTATTTACAACCCTAGCATAAAGCTAATTACCTCATAATAAAAATAAGAGAAGAAGAAAGAATCAAACTAATGATATTGGTAGCCATTGTCATTAATTCTTTAAGCTCTTGGATGATTGCCTCTTTGCTCCTATGTACTCATAAACCCTCGCCTGATTTATTTCTTCACTTTTTGGGTGGTTGTTTGATGCCTTAGATGCCATAAATTTATAGGATTTTGCCTCCTTAAACAGTGCTCTTGAGGTGTTTACTAAGTAGGAAGCTTGAGGGACTGAAAAAGGAAGAGTTTGGGAGAAATAAAAATCCAATTTTTAGGTTTCTAGGGGTGCATAGTCTTACATTGAGGGTATGTGTTTTGAATCCATTTTGCCTAAATTTGCTTCTTAGGCGCATGGTTATGTAGCTTGGTTGTGCAAAATTGAAATTGATTTTTGACCCTAAAGATGGTCGAATTAGCTCAACTGCAAAACATAAAAGTTGTAACCCTATGTCTTGCTTTCCAATGGCTTTTAAATCATTTCATTTGGAGATCTTTGGGGAGAGATATACTTAAAATATAGAGTAACGCTCAAGAATTAAGCATATGAAACTGTCATGGCTTCTTTCATGCTTTTTAGCCATTTCTTTCCTTTTTAAACCTACAAAATGTAAATTTACTTCTGTTAATCCTTTTCACATGCAAAATTAACATAAGATAATTAATATTTGAAAGGAATTAGTTATGAAATATATGTTAATTATATAACAAATACATACACATAAGCAAATTAAGCTCAAACATATTAAATCAAGGAAACCCAACACAATTGAAGCAAAATCCATTCAAATAATCATGAAAAATATTGGATTTTTAATTTGATCCTTAAAATTAAAGAATTAGTTTATTCTAAAGGAAGAAAAAGAAATAAAGAAGAAATCTATTGAATCCAAAAGAAAAATGTTCAAAAGAAAAAGAATCTTAGAAGAAGAATGTTCAAAAGAAAAAGAATCTTAGAAGAATAACATTCAAAAGAAAAAGAATCTTGCAAACTAAATCAATGAACCTTACAAAATCTCTTCCAATTTGGTATAGATCTTGGATCCCACTTTCCTCTCTTCAAATTTCCCTTTTTTCCATGTAAAAGCTCATACATTGTTGGAAAATCACAACTTAGCTCCTTTTTAAGAAATTTGTGCTTAAATGTAAGGAGCTAAATTACCAACTAATTTCAAAATAAAATCCCTATAAAAATAAGAAAAACTCATAATTCCTAATCTAAAATATGTGTTAAAAAGTTCCTATCTTGAAGTATAAAAAGGAGGGCTTGTTGAGCCATCATATGGTCATTAGGATCTTAGGAAGTATTTGCATATTTCTTAAGGATGAGGAGTAACTCGAGCACTTAACAAATAAGCAGTCAAAGGATTGAGCTAAGATGCTTAATCTTAAGGTAATTACTTAAGTTATTTTGAACATAAGAATTAATTACTAACTTTATGTGTATTTGTGTAGGCAAAAGTAGTAGGAGCCTTTTTAAGCTAGTGCCTAAAGGTTATAAAGAAAGAAACAAATAATATAGTTGAGTTGGAAGACAGGTTTACAAAGGCACATATAGAGGTAGTTGTGCTAATGAAAGATCACCAACATGCCCTATGTAAATGGGTAAGGCTTTTTAATGAGACTCAAGAGGTGTTGAAGGCTGAGTAGGTGAAGAGCACTAAGTTGGTTAACTAAAAGAAAAAAGTTATATGATAAGGTAGCCAAGCTAGAGCAAGGTGAACTCATGAAAACAAAAGGAGCACGATGCTTAGGCTCTAGCAAAGAACGAAATGGTTATGATCTACTTGGAGTATAATGCCAAGATAAGGAGTAAGCAAGGCAAGGCATATTCAGACATTGACTTCAATTACATAGGGGACATTCTCCCTAATGAGAAAGAAGATAAAGAGGATGAGTCCGAGGAATAGATGTAAGCCAAATATAACCATGAACCTATCCTTCTTTACAAAAAAATTTTCTTAGTAATAAAATAACTTCTTCTTCTTCATTTGTGTATGCCTTCTTTTTTCCTGATTGTGTGAAAAGTACTAAACTATAAAAGATAAACTAAAATGACTATGAGTTAATAATGAGATAGATATTGAGATATTAAGCCTATTGAACAACTAAACTTAGAAATATACTAAGCCTATTCAATACCTAAATTGAGTAAACTAGAATTGGCAAAAGGATGTTGAGCTAGAGATGTTTCAAAAGCATTAAGCATGATAAATTGAATCATAAAGTATTACTCGTAAGTTTCATATTTAAAGTCGTTCCTTAGCCCTAGGCTTAACAACCTTCAAAATGTATGAGGCTAATGAGCTCGGTACATGTTTAAGCAACATGAACTAATAATAACTTAGAGAAATAAAGGTAAAGACCCTTTTATAATGTATAAGGCTAATAAGCTTAGTATATGGTTTAGTAGTGTGAACTTAAATAAATAATAACTTAGAAACATAAGGAAAAAAAAAAGATAAAGAACCTTTAGTTTGATTGAATAAGAGAAGTACAAAGGCTGAAATCATATTTAAGCCTTATTATAATAGGGAACAACTAAGGCTATTATTAATTAAAGTACTTTTTGAGATTATTTATATTCCATGTTCTAGGAATGAGCTTGTTTTTCATAACTTTTGGCTTATAAGTTACAAGTCCATCTATCTTGATGACTTTGTATAGTCCTTCCTAGTTTGCATCGAGTTTACCAACACCAACCTTGCCTTTGGTTATAATTACTCTTTTTAAGACTAAGTCTCCAACTTTGAGTGTTTGGTGCTTCACTTTTCTAATTATGGAATTAAGCTACTTTTTATTCATATGCAATAGTTCGAATGGTAACAATTCTTGCTTTTAATTAAAAAGTCAAGGTTAAGGTGAAACTCGACCTCATTATGCTCAAGATCATAGTGAAGCACTTAATAAGAAAGGAGGCCAATTTTTGTAAAGATGACTGCCTCTATCCCATAGACCAAGGAAAATGGCATATGGCCTATTATAGTTCTTACAATCATGCAAAAGGCCTATTAACATCTTTTAACCATTTGTTAAGCCCTTGTAAAATGATCCTATTAGTTACTCTGGTCATCCCATTCATTTGAGGGTATGCTACTAAGGTGAACTTGAGATCAATAACTAAGTCAACATAAAAAGACTTGAATTGTTCACAGTCAAACTACTTCCCAATGTCTATGATGAACACCCTTGAGATATCAAACTGGTAGATTACATGCTTCTTGAAAAGTCAAGTACTTTGGTCGAGGTGATGGTGCAATGGCTTCAACCTCGAGCCATATAAAAAGGTGATCAATGGTTGCCATGACAAACTTTTTCTATTCGGGTGTTTATGGAAAAGGACCAAGGATATTAATCCCTATTAAGAGAAAGGCCAAGTTAAGTGAATGTGTTGCTAGTTGGCTAAGAGTTATTAAGGGATCGAGTTATGTCCTTGGTAAGTATCACACTTTTATACGAGTTCCATTGCATCTTTGAACATGAAGGGCTAGAAATAGTCGAATAAAACTACTTCTTAGGCTACAATGGTACCAGCCTCATGGGCTCTACAGATGCCTTCATGGATCTCTCTTTAATATAATTTCTATCACTTTAATGAGACACACCAAAACCAAGGCTTACAATTAGACTGTTTGTATATGACACCATCTTTTTTTAAATAATTAGTGACTTTATTAATAATAGCTCGAGCTTTCTTAATATTTGTAGCAAGTTTCTCAGACTTTAGATATTTGATAAAAATGTCCATTTAATTATATTTTTTTTATAATAACTGTTACATAGGTTATTTGAAGGTTGTTAGGCAAATCTCTTTCTTCTGAAAGAACTCCATCAGGTAAAATGGTCTAAGGGAAAGCAATTAGTTTGGCTAGTTAGTCTACATCTGTATTCTCAGCTCAAGGAGTTTGTTTTAGACTCTAACTTCCTCTCAATGTTGGCTAGTAAGTGTTTAGCTTGCCTTATGTACTTATGCATGGTAGAGTCTTTGATAACATAGTTGTCCAGCAGCTATAAAACCACTAATTATAAGTCATTGTGGATTGAGATATATTTTATTCAGACCTCTTGCACTAGTTTACCCTAATTAGTAGGCCCTCATATTCTACAACATTATTAATAGCTCAAAATTTTAATCTTAGAGCATGCCTAATGATAATTCAACTCTAACCTTTTAAAACAATATCAGCTCCTACTCTATCTATCTTAGAGATACCATTGACAAATAGCTTCTAGTTTTCTTTATCAGGAATGGCCTCTTTTTTTCTAGCCCTATTAATTTTACCATAAAATCATCTAATACTTAAGCATTCAGTGCCTACCTTCGCTTATACTTGATATTAAACTCACATAGTTGAATCACTTATTTAGCTATTTGCTCCAAGGTTTCCACTTTTTAAAGTATCTTTTGCAAAGATTAGTGAATGCAAATAATGATAGACCTAGCTTGAAAGTTATATTTGAGTTTTATGACATAATTGATTAATGTGTAAACTAATTTTTCAAGCATAGGATATCTAAGTTCAACCCTATTCAAGACTTTGATAACATAATAAAATGACATCTACATCCCATCTTCCTCTCTGATTAGGACTAAAGTGATTGTTTATTTAGTAGCAACTAAAAACATGAAGAAGGGTTCATTTTGCTTAGGATAACTAAATAAAAGGGGCAAGCTGAAGATTGCCTTCAACTCTTTAAAAGCTTTTTTGACACCATGATCCATGAGAAGTTTTTGAGGCTCCTCAACATTTTAAAAAATGAAAATTAGTGTCAAGTTGAACATGAAATAAATCTACCTAAGGTAGTGATTCTCCTATTAAGCTTCTGAACTCCCGTAATGTATTTAGGAGGTTACTTATTAAGAATGGCTTGAATTTTGACTGAGTTGGCTTTAATGACTCTTTAGGAAATCATAAATCCTACGAACTTCCCTACTTAGACTCTAAAAGTGCATTTTTTTCATTGAACTTTATATTATATTAGTCAAAGATTACCAAAGCTTTTTTAAGATCTCTAGTGTGGTCTTTAACTTGACAAGTTTTGACAATTACGCCATCAATATAAACTTTAATGTTTTTATCGATGTGGCTTTAAACATATGCTTGACTAATCAATAGTATGTAGCTCCTACATTTTTTAGACTAAAGGCCATTTCCTTATACTAGTAAGTGCCTTCAAGTATGATAAAGTCGGTCTTTTCTTTATCCAAAATAAACATTTTTATTTAATGATATCCTATTATTTCATCAATGAAATTATAGAAGTCATACCTAGTAGTAGAGTCCACCAACTAATCTATATTGGGTCGGGGATAACTATCCTTCTAGCAAGCTTTGTTGAGATTAGTAAAAGTCAGACACATCCTCTATTTGTCATTTGATTTTTTTACTAAAACCACGTTAGTAAATGAGTATGGGTATTAGACTTTTCGAATAAAGCTCACATGGAGCAAGTTGCACATTTCCTCAGTAATGAATTTTTTATGCTTAGGCATATGATATCTTCTTTTATATTTCATAGGTTTGACTAGCTATTGATGTTCAACTTGTAGGCTATAATTGACTGGTCAATCCTTGTGGTGTTAAAGATAGACCAAACAAACATTTTAAGATTATCATGTATGATGAGCTAATATCTTTTTCAAATATTTTGTTAGTTTTATCCTAATTCATAATATGTGCCCTTCGTTGATGGGTAGAGATTTTAGATCTTTCATTAGCTTGGCAATATTAGAGGAATGGTCCTAGTAGACATCTAGTGACTCCATGGTGATAGTATAAGTTGCTTCCTTGAGGACATTCATGTAAGTTTTCCTGACAACTTTCTAGTCTCCTCTGACCATAACACCTCTTTTAGTAGGGATCGAATCTATGTGCAAGAAGTAGTATCATACAGGATTGTTATTGGACTAAGATGGTTAATCCTAAGTCTTAAACCACTTTTGATCTTGACAAAAGAGATTGATCAATTCTAATGATTCAATTAAGTGTTGTTTTGCAGTTTTTAGTTAGTCCTTATATTTAAAGTTTGATGAAGTTCTTAATCTTCAAAGAAAGCAAACTACCTCCTAATTCGCGATAACAACTTCATAAATTGCGACCGCAAACTAGACTAAGACATGTTGACAAATTAGGTAGATGGATTCGCGGCCCACTTCTTTGCCACGGCTAATTCCAAGAAAGGAAAGCCAAAGTCACAGATGAATTTGCAGTGAGTGTCACGCCTAAGTCGTGACTGTAAAATTTGAAGTAACTCAAGAGGGAATCAAGTCCACAACCACAACTTGACAAGTGTCCCAGGTGACCGTTGGAAGATAAAAATCGTGATGGCAACTTGTGAGTAGTGACCACGAATCATGAGGAAGAAGATGAACATTTTTGGCAGACGATTTCGCATCCTGAGTCGCAGCCTATACAAGGAGAATCGTAACCGCTACTTTTATAAGCATATGGAAGGCAATGACTATATTTTCCTGGTGAATCAATGGGAAAATGACACGTGGACTAGCCGTTAGACACAAACAGGGTTTTTCGCCACATGTTTTGGCTCTCATATGGAAATTGAAAAATCGCGACCGCAAAAGAGTAGTAGCAACAGCAAATGAATCCTGACAAGCATTTAATGTAAAAATCTGTCTAGCATACTTTGAAGATTTGATATCAGTTTTATTGCAATGTCTCTTTGGTGGGTAGAGGCTATAAATACCTCACAAAATAGATGTAAATGCAAGAGAATTCATTAATTTGTAACCCAAACTCTTGCAATTTTGCTACTCAATCTTTTCTCTCCTTTAGGTGATTGTTTGGTGTGAGCACAAACACCATTTGTAAAGGTTATAGTGTGAGCCTGTAAAAACACTAAGAGAGGTTATTGTGTGAGCCTTAAAAACACAAGTGTAAAGGTTGTTGTGTGAGCCTTCAAAACACAAGTGTAAAAGTTTGGTGTTAGCTTGAAAACACCATTGGAAGATAGTGGAACACCCAATTGCTGAGAATTGGGGAGTGGACGTAAGGTCGATTATACCCGAACCACTATAAATCTTGTCTCCATTCTACTCATTTTCTTTCTTACCTTCTTGTTTTAATTTTTATACACCAATTCAACTCCCTCTCCCCCCTTTCTTGGTGCCTAAGGCCAACAATTGTCATCCCAATGATTGCCTTATAGGCAAATGGTATGTCCACCACCATCCATTTAGCTTTGAACTTTTTTGTGATGTTTGAGTCTCCCAATTTCATATTATGCTCAATAACTCCTAAAACATCCATCCTTATTCCTCTGAGGCCAATTAGTTGCATTTAAATTGGGTGTCACTTGCTGAGGTCTTAATTGAAAGCCTTGTATGCCTTAGTCATTAGCATATTGATTGAGCTACCATTATTTACTAGAATACCTTTAACTACATACTTTTCAATTTATCCTTATAATACTAGAGAATTTACATAAGGGGCACATAACCTTTTATAATCTTCAAAGGAGAATGTGACTAGAAAGAACATTAGTTTAGCTATATTGGCTTTACAGTTTATAAAATAGACTTTTGTATCTACCTTTTTCTTTAAGAAAAATTATCTCTTTTAGTAGTTCCACATACAATAACATCAACCACACCTGCATAATCTCTGTTATTGGATCTTTTATCTTGATGGACATCTTTTTATTGATGCTCATGCCTTGTTTCATCACTGCTAGTCTTTTCTTGAAATGCCCTAGCTTTCCTTACTAGACTAGCTTTTTAATCTCATTGCATGGGTCTTAATAGTTTTTTGTGATATGCCTATTATCTCGGTGGAAACTATAATACTTATCTTTATTTCTAATGTCTAAGCTTTTGAAGGGATATAGGTATTATATTCTCTCATTTGATTTCTTTATCTAATGAAGGACTTCACTTTTACTTGTTATGATGGGAATGAAGTATCAAGCTGAGCTACTATGTGAATTACTAAGGCACGAGCATGAATTGTTATGTTTGGCTTAATGTAAGTGCCTTGAAGGTTTTACTTATACAAGTGGAATCTTACTTGTGACTCTATTCTTTTGTCAACCAATGGGCGGTCAAGAGGATAGGGGTTTTACATTGGTAAGAACCCCAAAAAGTGGCACATGATTGTATAAAAGGGGGGATCCTTTAGGCCTTGCATGAGTTTGAAGCCCTTTTTATCTTAAATGATAGTCAACAGAGGACCAAGGTGGGACAACACATTGGTAGCATCCATATAAGATATGAAGTCGCCACCTAACTTTGGTCAGGATAAGAATCTGAGCAAGCCAAACTCTAACCCTAACTAAGTTATTTACAAGGCTCAATTCATCTTTACCACATTAGGTATGGCTTAAAGAAAAGGTTATGCACCCCCAAACTGCTCAGATATTGGGATTCGACCTTCGAGCATCCTTAGTTCACTTTTTCCATTTTAACCATGTTATTAATTAGTCTAGTTAATGCCCCTAAATATATTCCTAATGCAATCTAATAAATCATATTATGTCATCAATAATCTTAAGGGGAGAAGGGGTCATACATCATGGCATAGGGTGGAACATGCATATCATCCACGTTATGCACTTCAAAAGGGAATGGGGGTCATGCAACGTACCATAGGGTGGAACATGCATATCATCATTCACAGATGATCAAACTTAGTAATGGTCACCAAGAACACCTCTCATGACCAAAGCAAGATAAACACCTACACCTAAAAGAAGCACACAAGTTCGAAGTCATGAAAGCACATAAAAAACATCAAGGCAAACAAATAAGGTTCATATATTCATCTTACCATGTCTCCAAGTCAAAGAACATAAACATATTTCTAAGTTCATCCCAACATCACATGAACCAAATAGCATTAAAACATCAAATGTGCGAAATATGTAAGTTAAGAAACAAGGGAAATCATAAACATAAAATACAATGGCATTTTCGAGGATATTGATCGCTTAGGACAAAATTATGAAAAGAAGGATCCTAAGGTCATTAAATCCTTTCCCTTATTGCTTTCAAAGAGCTTAGCATCCATAACCATTACTAACCACTATGAAGGTTAAGATACTTATTAAAAGGGGTGATTCAAAAGGCCAAAACACATACATAATAATATAATAAAAAATGCAATTAAAATGCTACCAACCATGACATGGTTTTCAAGATCCAAGGAATACTCAATTCCACACTTGATCATAGCCAACATGAAGTTAAAATACAAACATGAATGCCCCAATGAAGCACAAAATAAATGAACACAAAGTCTTGATGCATGAGAATCCATAAGAAAACCTTCCAACTTGGTCGTCATCCCATTACATGATTGAATAGGGGTCCTAAGTCATAAGACCTACCCATATTCTACCAATGGAACTCCTAAGGAACAATGAAAACAATTTGAAAATAAAGAAATTTGAATGAGAAACAAAATAAAGTTTCATTTTGTCCTCAATTGAATGTAGGCTATATAGACCACTTTGAGGTTCGCATAACCCACAAGGATGGTTATGCAAATTACATGAAGTCTATATAACCCTCTAAAATTATATTTTTAGAAAGAAATAAGAAAAAAGATATAGGAAAAAAAAGAAAGAAATGAAGGGTTTGTGGATGCTCCTAATGTGTTATATTGCTCTCAAAGGTTCTTTATGTTAATCATGTCCTCCCAAATTCAATGGAATGCTTAGGAATGCAAGACAAAGGACCTCGTTCTACCTTGGGATTGAGTATTGGTGAGTTAGGGTTTGTGTTTTTTGTGTAAAGTGTTGGTTTGAATGGAGATAAGGCAACCTAAAAGGAGGGGTGAATAGGGTTGTAAACGAAACACAAATCAATGCAGAGTTTATAGTGGTTCAGCAATGTGCCTACTCCACTCCTTAAACTTTCACTTAGGTATTTCTATTCTTTTTCCAAGCTCAAGAAAAACCTTCCCTTTTTAGGCTAAGGAAGAACCTTCACAATTACTCTCTTTTAATAAGGAACAAGAGAACCAACCTAACCCTTAGTATTTTCTAAGGTACAATACTAACCTTTTAACCACTAGCAAGGATATATCCAAGCAGTGTCAATGCCTCTTAAATTAGGTAGCAAATACACTTTTAATGCTTAATAAAACTTACTCTCAAAGAGTAACAAAAATTATCCTCACTTTGCCCAAATACAAAGCAACACCAAAAGGGTTTGCATAGTAGCTTGCTAGATGTTCTCTAGTTAATTGTAGATGTTCTTTCAAGTTTCATCAATCTATTTGAACTTCAAAAATGCTTCTTATATAGCCAAACTCCAAAAGTTATCTTTAGAGTGGTTGATGTTTAGTCTAATAGCTTTTCTACAAAACTAGTCGTTAGAGGTGACAATGCTCATTGAACTTGTTATAGATACTTCCAACATCTGTTGTTCACACTTCCATGGACATTGATTTTGGTATCAATGCCCGTTATTGATTTTCTAGAAATCATGAGCTTATTGCTCTATTTTTCAACAACTACAGACATGACTCAATGCCTATTGGAGATCTCGCAATGCCAATTGGAAACATCTCAATGCCTATTGAATGTTTGAATGTGCCCCGTTGGAGGGTCCACAAGTAATAGGCCAATTTAGAGCACTTTTCCAACACCTGTTGTGAATATATAACGCCTGTTGCTAGGTCTAGATTAACATCTGTTGCTAGGTCCAAATTAACTCTCGTTGCAAAACCTCAACTCCGATGTCGAGGTCCAAAGTGCATAGCTCTTATTTAAACATTTCTCCAATGCTCATTTCAAATGTTTTAATGCCTGTTGGATAGTCTAAAATGTTATAAGCATCGAAAGCATTGACTTAATGCCTACTGTGAATTGTTTAATGCTTATTGAAGTTCACGACACCTATTAGGACTTTCTCAATGCTCGTTGGAAGGTACAAACTATAATACTTATACAAAAACACTAAAATACAAACATTAGAACTTCTCAAGGTTCTGTCATTCTTTTGTTGTCATTCAAAGTAAAGGATGAGTCCAATGCCTTAGAATCACATGTTCTCCAAACATTATCTTTATTGACATAACATTCTCCCCCTTTTTGAATAATGACAAAGCTAAGATGCCTTGGTACCAAATGTTGAAACACAAAACAAAGAAGATGCTTACAAGGCTAGATACCAAATATACCATAAAAGATACCAATCAAAGAATCTAAAAATTCTCCACCTTTTTATCATCATGATAAAACGATATTCTAAAAGCAATATTGAAAGTGATATCATAATATTCAAAAGCAATTCTCCCTCTAAAATTTAGACCAAATTTATTAAAAACAAAGCAAACATAAATAATGAACACTTAGAGCAAGAAAACTCCTCCTATCTATATACTTTCTTGTAACAAATCTCCCAAGATATTCAGACAATAATATAGTTGACATTACTTGGGATAACATGTTCTATTTATATATTGATGAATGCAAGAGATCAAAGA
Organism: Omphalea diandra; assembly: GCA_949677035.1. Taxonomy (NCBI): domain Eukaryota; kingdom Viridiplantae; phylum Streptophyta; class Magnoliopsida; order Malpighiales; family Euphorbiaceae; genus Omphalea; species Omphalea diandra. The sequence continues at coordinate 16,669 of CATIWR010173784.1, forward strand.
TAGTTAACTAAGATCCAAAATTCAAACTCCCCATTAATAAAAACATGTTAAACAATGAGGAGGGATAGAGATACATTATAATTTATGATTTCCAAAATAAAATTGCCTCTTCAAATTTTGCAGCACCATTTGCTATTTGATTTTTGAGTAAAGGGTGAGAAGCCTTCAATCCTGTAACATTAAACTTTCTTTAGTTTCCATTTTCTTTTAGGTCCTTGTGGGTTAGTAGCATAAACATATTCATCTCTAAATCTAGTATAACAAAAGTATGCTTTATGACCATATTTTCCACAATAAAAGCATTGTTAAACAAATGCTCTTCTAAGCTTATTTGTAGAGCAAGTGTGAGGTGGCTTCCTACATGATTGATGCATAAACATGAAAGAACCTGAACATTCTTAAAATACTTAGTCCCATAAATAAAGGCAAGATTTGCCTTTAGCTTTTAAGAGTATGAATGTGAGTGGTTAGTTTTGTGCTTATGTATTTTTTATGAAGGTGAGCGAGTTCTAGCTTTGGTAGAAGCTCTCACAAACTTTGGCTTTGAAAAGGAAGGATTAGAATGATTAAATCCTAAGCCATGTCTATCATTTGAAGTCTTTTAAAAGCCCAAACTCATATCAAGTTTTTCTTTTTCTTTTGTTAAAGAGGCAAGTGAATCCTATTGGACTAGGATAGTTAATCCTAAGTTTAGAACCTTTTTTGATTTTGACAAAGGAGATTGGTCATTACTAATATTTTTATTAAGTGTTGATCTTGCAGAAAAATAAGTCTCGCAATCAAGGATTTGCGACTGCGACTCTTGAGAAGACTTGCCAAAAATCAGACAGACTAAATCACGGAGTC
>CATIWR010173819.1:0-11414 GCA_949677035.1 Omphalea diandra
TATATATATATATATATATGTTTGTAGTGAGTGGGAAAAATAAGTGGATTTTATCATGGAGGATAAACTGGTTTAATCATAATGTATGAAGGTTTTATTTTAATAATAAGCAATACCAAATCATCATATAAGAAGCAATATCCTATCTCTAGCTTTACCATGTTGAGAAAATTGATTGGAAAATGGAATAATCGAAGCCCATATAGCTCACATTCAATCATGCTTCTTTTCTTTAAATAGAATGGTACAGTACTTGGGAATAGAAAATTTTTGCAAGCAACTTAGTTTGTCTATGAAAAAGCCAGGCACATGATGTGCTTGTAAGCATTATTAAACTAGGGAATCCACTAATCGAACTAACCAAATTTATCAATTATGTTAGATCAACTTAGTTGCAATCTAACTGGAGTATTAGAAATTGTGATAATCATTGATATGATGACAAGGGAAACATGAGGATAATACAGTCAATCTGATTGTGCAATCAAGGAAATATTTTCCCAAATCCAAAGTTAGTCTTGTTCACAAGTTATTTTATTATATCAAATATTGCATTGATAGGCTACACTCAGACTACATTTAGAAGCATTACATAAAATTACATCTTTTGATTTTAGAATCTCAATCTTCAATACAAGAATTATAAAGCTTAACAATGAAAATTGGCAACCAAATTATTTCAGTACTATTTAACAATTGAATTGTGATAAAAAAAAAAAAAAGCAATCTTTTTTTGAGATTAGCAACACATTTAATTCCATCGCTAAAATTTAACATTTGAAATTCTAACAAAATTTAACAACAAAAATTAAATTTCTTTCTAATTAATGGAAGAAAAAATACACTAAAAATTAACTATTTTACAATGAAAAATTCATTACTATTTGACAATAATTTTAAATTCATTACTATTTGACAATAATTTTAAAATCATTGCTAAGCTTTTAAGCTATATTCAGTCACCATTTATTTTTTTTCTCCTTATTTTTCACTGTTCTTTCTTTTTCGGTACCACCACAGCTCCTTCTCCTACTTTACCTCTCCATTTGGTGACAGTTGCCACCTCTACATTACTGGCTGACATCTAATCTCATTTTAAAATAAGCGACAGTCAAACCCTAAGAATATATCCTTATAAATCAGTCTAAATCCATTTATTTTAATCCACTCTCTTTGTAAATATGCGACTTATTAGTTTTTTGGCCAATTTTTTTATTTAGATCATAATCAAATCTAAAAAATAATACATGCATAGAACTACTAGAGAGTGAACATGTAACATTTTTTTTCTTATTCTCTTTTTAATGCTTTTATTTCTAGAAATTTTAAAATTCTATCAAACATTTAGATCCTTCGTTAATTTAAACCTCTTTGTTAATTTAAAATTCATTTATAAAATTCATATACTTTATAGTTGAGCTGGAATTTTATTCAATTGTATGTGTGAAAATTTAGAAAATATTGAATGGAAGACCTGATTTTACAAATATAGATTTAAAGATTCCGTTGAATTCTCATTTATAATGTGAAGGACCTTTTCATTTGCATGTAATTTTTGTTGTTACTATTTTGAAAGAATCTATATTATATGAATTATTGTTTAATAAGAGTAGACTAAAGTGCACTGCATTAAGCATTTTGACTCTTTTGAGTAATTTTTTATTAGTTTCATATATTTTAATCATGCTTTGTATTGCTGTTATTTTTGACGTATTTAGCATCATTTTAAGTGCCTTAGAACTTCTATGTTAAAGCTGGGGATTAAGGACTAAAGTTGATTACGATAAAAGGTAGGATATGAACTTCAGATGGTTTGTTAAATTGCATGCAATTCTTCTTCTTTTAAAATGAGTTGGGAAATTAATTAGTTCTTCCAACTAGTAATGATAATTTAAAAAATGGTAAAATGGACTTTTTATTTGATAGGAACATGAATTCTTGCCATTTCATTGCCTTTTTTTCTTTTTAATTATTGACATCAAGTAAACATTAATGCATATATAAAGTGGGAAGATGCTACAATTAGCTGCCATTTCTATCTCTGTCTTGATAATGACTCAGTGTATTATGTTGAAATGTCAAATTATACATTTGACGTTGTTGCAAGTATTTTTTTTTAAAAATCTTTTTTTGATTAAACTTTTTTAACAAGAATAAGTTCTTATATGAGAATTTTTATTTTTTAAATTTTTATAAGAATTCGTTTCATGTGATTTTGTGAGATTTTTTTTTATAAATTTTATTTGGACTATAAATGATTAATTATAATTCTTATTTTTTTTAACACTCTCATGTTTTCTCCTCTTTTTTTTTTTTTTTTTTTTTTTCAAAATTGGAATTTTCCTACGAATGTTTGGTGAAATAGATGATCTAATTAATAGTTTGCTTTTTTGAGCCCTTAATATCCAAATTTTTCATTCTATTGCTAAATTTGCCACATATTTGTGCAGATTCTATTGTTAATTTTAGCAATGGAAAAATGTTTTGCTAATTTAGTAATAGAGACAATTTTGTTGTTAAATTAATACAAATTTATTTCCGTTGCTAATTTAATAATAAAAATTCTGTTTTATTGTATGAGATGACTATGATTGCTTTAACCTTTAAGTCAAAGGGATAGAATGATCTAAATATTGCTAAACTTTTAATTTATGATTTTATTGGCCAACTCAAAATCTGGTGGGATAATTATATTAATGATGCAGACAAAATAGTATTTTGACTACTACTAGAACTGTTGGTAGGCCAGAGGGTCAACGTATTCTTCATATTAATGAACCTGATATTGTAGCAACTTTAATTTACAATTACTAAATGTTTTGTTAGAGATCCTGAACAGTTTCAAGCTAGGTCATCAGAAATTTTGACTAATTTTACTTGTCCAAAATTGTCTGATTTTTTTTTGGTACAAAGATGTTTTTCTAATCAAGCTTTTTACTAGGACAAATTGTCATCATGCTTTCTAAAAGAAAGGTTTATCTTTGGTCTCCCCATATTATTCGCTGAGAAGGTACATTTGCAAATAAAGGAGGTAAGGAATGGAATCATCAACTATGATAATCTTTTCTATGGTGAGATTATCAATCATATTAATAATAAAGGACTTGCTATTTGTACTGATTTGAAATTAAGTGCTAAATTAAAATATAAAATGAACGATAATAAAAAGGAGTTAGAAGTTTTGTTCTCAATATGCTTATGAAAAATTAACCCCTTCATTTGCTAAAGATAAAAAGAGTTTTTCAAAAAAGAAGAATTTTAAGATATCAAAAAGTCTATTTATAATGATAAATTTTTATAAGTGTTAGAAACCCTCTTCCTTAAAAATTTCTTCTTCTAAGCCTAAGGAGTCAAAAAAAAAAAAAAAAAAAAGAAATGTTTTTCTAAGAATCAATTTGTGGATCCTATTTGTTTTAAGTGTGAAAGAGTATGTCATTTTAAGAATCAATGTTTTATGAAAGATAAAATTAATATTCTTGATATTTTTGACAAATTAAAAGAGCAAATGATTAATTTATTACGTTCTAATTCTTCTGAGTCAGAAAGTGAAGATTTTAATGAGGTTTTGACAATCCAATCTTCTAGTGAAGAGGTCTCTTCTGAACTAGAAAAAGATTGTGATTGTGTAAGACCATGTGTCTGTAATTTAAAATATGTTATGTTATTATTAAAGACACTATTTTACTTTTTGATGCTATTGAAAAAAAAAAAAAGAAAATCCAGAAATTCAAAGAGAATATCTTTAAAATAAAAAAATTATTACTGAAAAATCTGTTGATAATTTTGAAAGATATGATGTTAATGATATTTTTAAGAGATTTGAATCAAAAGTTTCTACTCCTACTATTATTGAGCTTCAAGAAGAAATTAAGAATATTAAAAAATATATTTTAGAATTAAAAATTGAGAATAGTTTGATTAAACAAGAAATTTTAAAGTATCAGGTTTCAAATCTTATTCAAAATCAAGTTTCAAGTAATCATGCAAGTTCCTCTAAGCCTCATGAAATTACAATTTCAGGAAATATTGAAGATATTCTAACAAAGAAATTTTTAAATATTATTTCAAAAATGAATTACTAAAAATATATTGTTGTGATTAGTTTAGTTATTAACAATGATTTTCATCTAACCACTACAACTATAATCGATTTTGGAGCTGATATGAATTGTATCTAAGAATGATTGATCTCCATCATTTAAAGTCTACTGAAAAACTTTATACTGTGGATGGTGAAAAGTTGAATATTAATTACAAACTTTCCAATGCTAAGATTTGTTGTGATGGAGTTTGTTTTAGAACTTTGTTTATTTTAGCTAAAAATCTGACCATTAGTGTTATTTTAGGAAATCCGTTTACTACTTTAATTTTTCCTTTTGGAGTGAGTGAAAAAGGAATTACAAAAAGCATTTTTTGAAAAGAGATTTGTTTTAAATTTGTTCAACCTATTTATGTAAAGGAAATAAATCTTTTACAAGAATGCTTGATTTATCCTTATGGTAATTTTATTAATAAAAAAGCAAATAAATTTTTTATCTAAAGAAATAAAGATTTTAAGAATAGAAGAAAATCTTCAAAACTTATATGTTCAAAAAGAAAACTGAAGAAATTGAAGAACTTTTTCAAAATAACGTTTGTGCTACTGTTTCTAATGCTTTTTGAAATAAGAAAAAACATATTGTTACTTTACCTTATGTTAAAGATTTTAATGAAAATTTTATTCCTCCAAGAGCTAGAGCCATTCATATGAGTGGAGAGCTTCAAGCTCACTACCTGAAAAGAGATAAATGATTTGCTAGAAAAAGGTTTGATTAGAGAATCTTTTATCTCCTTTAACTTGTTTATGTTTTTATGTTAATAATATTGTTGAAAAGGAATGAGGAGTTCCTAAACTTATTATTAATTATAAACCTCTTAATAAGGTTTTGGAATGGATTAGATATCTAATACCTAATAAGAGAGATTTGTTAAAAAAAAAAAAAAAACTTTATGATGGTAACATTTTTTCAAAATTTGATATGAAATCTAGATTTTGGCAAGTCCAAATCGAAGAGTCCTATAGGTATAAAACAAGTTTTAATATACCATTTGGATATTTTGAATGGAATGTTATGTCGTTTGGATTAAAGAATGCTCATTCTGAATTCCAAAGGATTATGAATGATATTCTGTCTATATGTGAAAATTTTTCAATCGTATACATTAATGATGTGTTAATTTTTTCAAAAAGTATTGATCATCATTTTGATCATCTTAAAAGGTTTTTTAGTATAGTCTACAATAATGGTCTAGTGGTCTCTGCACTAAAAATAAAACTTTTTCAGACACGATATTTTTCAAGGAACTATAAAGCCCATTGATAGATTTATAGATTTTGTAGATAGATTTCCTAATATTATAAAAGATAAAAATCAATTACAAAGATTTTGGAATGTCTCAATTACATGGCAGATTTCCATAAGGATGTATGCCTACTTTGTAAGTCATTGTTTCAACATCTTAAGAAAAATGATCCAACATGGACTGAAGAGCATACACAAGTTGTTAAAAGCATAAAGCAAAATGTTAAAAAAAAAAAAAACTCTCTTATCTAGCCATTCCTCACCCCAATGCCTCTCTTATTGTTGAAACAGATGCCTCAGATATTGATTTTGGAGGAATCCTAAAATAAAAACTACTTAGTCAAGTTCCTAAGTCACTAGTAAGATACTATTCTAGATCTTGGAATGATACACAGAATAAGTATTCTACTATTACAAATGAACTTTTGTCAATTGTTTTATGCATTATTAAGTTTGAAGATGATTTAGTTAATAAATGCTTTTTATTAATAATCAATTGTTCCGCTGCTAAACATGTTTTAGAAAAAAGATATTAAAAATTTTATTTTTAAAGTAAGTTTTTGCCATATGACAAACTATTTTAAGTAATTTCAATTTTAATATAGAATATATAAAAGTGTTTCAAATTTTTTACCAAATTTTTTAACTGAATAATTTTTGTAGGGCAAAGCCAAATCAAAATAGATTTGCTCTCCTTGCTGAAGAATTTAAAATGGCTACATCTAATAAGAAAGTTTCCACTTTAGATCTGTTACTAGTTTTTGCAACTACTCCTCTAGCTAGACCTTCTTCTTCCTTTAATTCCTCTTCTTCTAGTAAATCCAAAAAATCTAAATCGCCTAAACTCTTTTCTCAAGTACTAACCAAAGAAATGTATGCCTATTTTCAAAAGTCCTTATTGTTAAAAATTTGTTTTGTCGAGCCTAAACTTTTAGGATCATCTTTTGTTCCCTGTATGCCCAAGAAAAATCAAATCTTTTATGAATTTATTCTAGTTGATTCAAAATTTGTTGAGATGGAGCATATTAGGGATGATAAGGATCCCCAAATGATTTCTTATTCAAAGTGTAAAGTTCTTAAGGTACTTTCTGATAAGGATTGAAAAGAAGGAATTCATGCAAAGAGAAAGTTTTCACAAACCTTTTATCCGCCAAGATATAGTTACATGAACTATCAAGATGCTTGGTTTTTTGCCTTTTTGTTAACAACTTTTAACCACTCATGGTTCTTTTTATTTTATTAATGGAACAAATATTAATTTTCCAATATAGTTCCAAGAATGGTGGTTCTACTTCGGATGGACTTATCATATTACCCTCCTATTGTTAAAGCAGATTTTGGGTATTGAAAGTAAAATTAATAAATATACCCAAGACCTATTGCTTTCTTTTACAACTATTTTCGCCATTCCCTGGATTCTTACTTGGAATTTTAATATCATAAAATACTATCCTTTAGAGTGGCATTTAGTTCACATGATCCATACCCTCTGGAGACATTTTAATATAAAATGGTGGAGTAGTTATAAGATTGATCATGATAGTAAAAATGTTATTATCAATTAGTTCAATTCCCAAAACACTATTGCTCCACATAGTAGTGTTAGGCAAATGGAATTTCTATCAATTAAAAGTAAGCTTCAAGCCACTCTTGCTTCTGCTCCAGATAAGAAAGAATGTAAAAAGTTACTGTTAAAAGCTTTATCTAAAGTCTCAGAAGATGAAGACTTGTATGATGTAGACAATGCTAACTCATCATAACCAGACTTGGCCCTAAGCAATGAAGATGACTGCTTTAGAATCCAATTTATTTAAATTATCTTGTTGGCCATGTGTTTTAAAGTATTCCTGCCAGCTCAAGATTCCTGATAAAATTCTTAAAGTATTTTTCAGTTATTATAACAACTAGCCACTTTCTTTGCCTTTTTCAATTATTATAACAACTGTCCACCACTTTAAGTGGTTTACAACTGTCCCTTATCCTTTCGGACTTATATTTTGTTTAATTTTGGAATTATATAGGTTTGAGGTCTGCTCTCTATTTAAGCCAGTTGTGTGACATCCCATTTAATAATCATTAAAATTCTCTCTAAGTCTATCCATTGTCATTAAAAGACCTGATTTAAAATTTTTTTCACTATGTCTCTTGTTCACCACATAGTGACTATTTACAACAAAACATACATGGATAAACAAACTAAAATACTAATTAACTGCATACTGGCCCAACCTCTATTACACTGCTAGACATCAATTTTGAATTGTATACTGGATGCAATCTTTAGTCTACTCTTCCTGAAAGAATATTTAATGCAAAAGAGTAAGTTTGCACACTCAGTAAGTAAATGCATAACGACACTTCAATCTCAAATAACATAATAAACATTTAAATATTAATAACTCATCATCATATCCATGCACGAAATAAAGAGTTTTTACTCTTAAATGCCACATAGGCTATCAAATGTAATTGCCACACAGGCTATTGCTACATAGGCTATAGATCTCATTGTCACACAAGCTATCAAATGTTATTGCCACATAGGCTATCAAATGTTACTGCCACATAGGCTATCAAATGTTATTGCCACACGGACTATCAAATGTTATTGCCACACAAACTATCAAATGTTATGACCACACAGGGTATCAAATGTTACTGCCACATAGGCTATCAAATGTTATTGCCACACAGACTATCAAATGTTATGACCACACAGGGTATCAAATGTTATTGTCACACAAGCTATCAAATGTTATCGCCACATAGACTATGAAATATTATCGCCACACAGGCTATCAAATATTATCGCCACACAGGCTATCAAATCTTATCGCCACACAGGCTATCAAATCTTATCGCCACGCAGGCTATCAAATATCATCGCCACACAGGCTATCAAATATTATCGTCACACAGGCTATCAAATGTTATCGCCACACAGGCTATCAAATGTTATCACCACACAAGCTATTAAATATTGTCGCCACATAGACTATCAAATGTTATCGCCACACAGACTATCAAATATTTTCAGCTTATGAAAATAAATAAATCAAGAGTATAATAATCTTTGATCTATGTATTCCACAATATGATCACATTAAACAACATTTCATTCCATTGAGTATAAGTTCATGGTATTTAACCAATCATATATATAGTACCATTAGCTATTTACTTACCTCTTCTTTCAAGCTTATTTAGCCGTAGATGGTCCTGACTTATTCCCACTATTATCCTCAATGCCTTGAGGACCTATTTCAATACACCAAATCAATTCATGATGATAAAGTAAGATTTTCATCTTGTTATGCAACTATGACATGATTCATGCAAGTGGACCTAATATTTATGCTTATTTTCCTTATATAGCAGCATGAGGTTACTATACTCTCACAGTAATAACTCTAGACATACTCATCCAAATTACTTGATTCTTTTTTTCAAATAAACCTGACATATAATGATACAACATATTCAAATTTGAAGCCAATATCAGACACATAGAAAATGTGGTGAATTTTTGAATTTTATCTTATTGCAATGTCATCTCAGTTTGAGTAGGTCTTATATTCTTGGGTGTATCTCAAATTGTACCAATCCAATTATAATAATAATCTACCACCAGTTACAAAAAATATAAAGGAACATTTTTCATGTTTTACTCATTGTCCAATTTAGTCTATAAAGTCACCAAAACAAAAGACAAATTCTTAAGGTGAGCAGGTTTGTAACATGTTGAAAAACAGTCATGATGAAGGGACAATATCTCAACAACCATGTTGGATTTGGCAACAATATTTCACAAAAATGTAGATCAGACATAAATATACAACTTTCATGTTTGGACCATCATCAAATTCTGAATCTATGACCATCAAATTCTTGGAAAATAGAATTAAAATAAATATGAGGTTTCATCCTAGTACAGGGTCAGTCCCAATTAATGAGTCATATCTTTTTCCACACAACAAATCAATTAAAACTGATTTACAAGTATTTAGAGGGGATATAAAGCAACAAGTTTCATGTTTTTGCACTTTGTCAAAATCAGAATATAAAGCCATCAAAATATAAGAAAATAGAAGACTGACTCGATTCGTATGTGACCCAGCCCTACTGAAGGAGTCATATCTCCTCACACATACAAAATCAAGAAAAATTGTTTCATAGCATTTATATGAGACATAAAGCTACAACTTTCATATTTTAAACTTTCCCTAGTTCCTCTTATAGGGTTATGAAATCGTGGGTCTAAAATTCTGCTCTAACAGCAAAACTAACAGAATTAGCTCTTGTTTTCTTGGATTGCAACTTCCATCCAAGAGCTATACCTTAATTACTCCATAATTTTTACTAACCATGCATGATTAACATGTCATGAGAGGTTAATTTCAATTAAGAAGAAGAAAAATTAACTTACCTGTTATCCTTGAATTAGAAAATCTTAGGACTCTTTCCCTAGGCAGCTCACTCTTCTCCCTCTCCTTCTTTTTCTTCTTCTTCTTCTTCTCCTTCCTTTCTTTCTTTCTTTCTTCCTTAGCTCTCTCTTTCTTCTGGTATAACTCACAGTTTTTCCTTAATAATCTGACCCTAAATGTCATATGTAAACTTATTATAACAAGATAAAATCATGGTGTTGCATTTCCATTAGTTGGAAGTTCACTTTTCCTCTTTTAGTCCCTCTTCTTCACTCCTTAAGCACCTTCATCCATCTCCTACTCCTTAGATGGTCCTTATACTTTTAATTAAGCTCTAAAACCCCATTATTTATGATACTATAACATGCACACAATATAAGATAATTTTTCATGTAACTATGCAAACATTACATATATGTTCAAGTGCCCCAAATGTAAAGGGTGCAAGTGTCATCATCGTGTTTCTTCAATTCACATGTCTAAAAAAAATCATTTATCTAGTGCATATTTTCAAATATAACATAATTAAAATGCATATGATTTGCGTCGAGGATGTTACAATTCTTCCCTACTTATAGAAATTTCGTTCTCGAAATTTTGCTTAATATAACTTTAGAACAAATAGGGATATTGTCGTCTCATGTATTCCTCTACTTCCCATGTGGCCTCCTTTGGTGAGTGATGACTCCTTCTCACTTTAACCATTGGTATCACTTGATTCCTTAACTGTTTTAGCTGCTATTTATAAATCCACACATACTGCATATATCATTGGTTTGTAAAATATCCCATATGAGGATATAATTAGTAGCATGTAATGACTGCTGTTGAACATCAACCTTGAAGCCAAAACCAACCATGTAGAATAGAAACGTTAACTTAATCCATAATCAGACAACAATGAACAACCTTTGTTGGCCCTGGATATTTAATAGTCAAAATTAGTAGTCAAATTTAAACAGCAAGAAGCAATTCCATACACATGCAGACGAAAACAAAGTCACTTCAATAAGATGAACATCAGTGTCAAATAAATTTTCAAAAAAAAGTACACGTATGCCATTCTAACATGAAGCTGTAATGGAAAATATTGCTTCTCAACTTTGAAAAGAAATTTAGGAAAATTAACAACTTATATAAACCACGATTCCATGTGTTCCTAGTTATAAGTTAAAAACCAAACGAGAACCAAACACCAAATGAGAACCAAACCATGTCTCATAATTACAAAGTCAGTATGACACAGTTTTGCAATGATAAATTTATGATGCTAACATTATCAAAACCACTGTTCCAAAAAGTTGAGAGAAAATAAAAATAAAAAGTGACTCATCAATCCCTTCGCATTGCCCAGTCAATTTTTTTTTTTTACATGCATGGATATAATATAATTTGTTGCAACTTAGGAACATCAGAAACATGTAGAATTGAGAATAATAAATCAAATTCAGTATACACAGATAATAGAGCTACAATGCAACTCCTCTTTCCCTATGTCCATATTCTCAACCCTCACATCTAATTCACTTATTGCAACCATAAAGCCAACAAAATATTAATACACCTTGAGCAAAAATTACAATATATCTAAGTGTAACAAATTAATTTCCTCTTAGCTGATCTATTTCTTAGAAATTTGCATCATCAA
>CATIWR010173825.1:0-29145 GCA_949677035.1 Omphalea diandra
GCAGCAAATACAGCAAGGTCCTTCAAACCAATAGTAGCTTGGATGGAATATTACAATGTTCGTATAAGACAACACCTTAAGGGTGCATTTAGATGGGGAAATTATTAATTTTCTGGGTGATCATTGATCTGTATATAAACTAAAAATAAAGAAAAAAAAACAAAAGGAAGCTAATGTCTACATGCTAATGAGTGTTATGGTGCTTTGCAGGGTGTATGGTCCTTTACAAAGGAAACATATAAGTTGAAGGTAAATAAATAACACCCATTAAACTGTTGAATTTTGAAGATATAATGTTGTCTTTCTGAAAAAAAAAAAAAAACTTAATGTACAGGAATGAAAATAAAGAATATATTAAATATTTTTTTACATATAAAAAAAATTTAAAATAATATGTATGGGTCATACCAAATTTTATTTGCAAGCAGTTGTTGTTCTCTAATAGAAAGGACTTGTATTAGTTTGTGGAGGATGCAGGTGGAGAAAATATTGACAACTCCATCAACAAGATCACTTACAACATCTCAATTTCTGATGACTTGGAAGAATTACATGCTATTTTATGCGTAAGTTGCTTTTTTAAAAAAAAAAATTATTTAAAGAAAATGCATTAGCATGAAACTTCTAAATTATGATATAGTTATTTGATTTATCATAAACTTTTAATTTTTTCTTGTAAAATTTTCTAATTTCTTCTTAAAAATTTGACATATTGAGCAGACTGTGGATGTAGTAATTGATGAAACATACACTGTTGATCCGATGGGATACAATCAGTCAACCTTCCTTCAGAATGTAAACGTTGAGGACAATTCTTGCTTTGCATTTCTCACAAATCAAAGCTTATGGAGATATGATAAAAGAGTTCAAAACTCAACTGCTCTTGGTAAGTTCAATTGCTGTCATATTTTTTGAACATTATGGCAATATTTGAAATTTATGGCTAAAATTATAAATTGATACAAAATTTTAAATTATTGAGTCTTTTCTATTCTATGTCCAAATTATATTTTCTAATTATATAAATTCTTCATACGAAGACTGGTTTGATGGAGCAGTCTCACAGCCTCAACTAGTTCTAGCAGATCTTATTGAAGCATTGTTCCCCACTGGAAATTATACAACAACCTATTTTAGAAATATTGCAAAGGTGAACAACCCATTTTTGTTTAATGTCAATATCAAGTGATTAAGAATTTATTATGGTGAATTTAATATAATTGTTTGAAGCATCTCATAAAACATGCAGGGAGAAGGGATTATAGGCATTGTGGCTAACATGTGTGCTAGGGATATCTTCATTCCCTTGGAGCCTACTGTACTACCCTGTCAATGATGAAACTTTATATATTTTGAATTATTTTTTTTATCTATTGTTTTGAATTATTTTTGGTATACAAGAATATTTATCAAATGAAACCAAACATGATACTATGGATAATGTTAGTGCACTTGTTAATAGGGTAATTAAGATATTCTTTATATTTCATTAATTATTTTTGTCATTAAAAACATGACTAAAACAAAAAAGTGGTCTCCCCGTACAAAGTGGCTCACTATATGAAAAAAAAAAAAATAGTTCTCCCGTTAACAATTAATTATATTTATTGACTAAAACGACGTGGCTCACTAATATGAAAAATTAAAAAAAAGGCTCACCAATCTGAAAAAAAAAAGCTTACTAATCTGAAAAAATAAACGTGACTCTTTCCCATAAAAAACGTTTACCATTTGCGTACTCTAACTTTTCTCCCTCTCATCCGTCTCATGTTAATCAAAGTCTTTCACATTAATAAACTATTGAATTTCTTGAACTAAGGTTATAGCCATCACAAAAAAAAAAAAGATAAAGAAGAAAATGAATGAAAGTAGTACATATGGAAATAAAAAAGGTACGCCAACTTTACTGATATTTTATTTTATTTTTAAAATTTATTCTAATTTCTAAAGTTTATTGTTTTAAATTGTTCTAATATTTCAAATTTTAATTTTTATTGTTTTGTTTTTATCACAATCAATATAAAGGATAAAGAGTTTTGTGGAAACAATACTTAGTTGAATATTTCAAAACCTATTTTTTATTTGAATGAGTCATTTTTAGATGAATTGAATGTCACTGTAAATTCTACTTTGAATGAGTAACCACTGGAGCAGATGAGCAACAAATATGATCCTTTTATTGGCCAAAGTTTCCTAAGTGAAGAAGAAGCTTATCTTTTCTATAGAAATTATGCAAATGCGCATGGATTTTCAATTCGAAAGGGAAGATTTATAAATAAAAGTGGAGAAAAAAAGAGACGTGATTTTTTCTGACATCGTCAAGGGATACAACCAATGAAGACTATTGATCCATCAAAAAAAATAACGAAACAAATTTTCTACCAAATGTGAGTGTCTTGCACATTTGAGAATTACTTTTAAAAAATCTTGTGATATTTTTCTTGAAAATTTGTATGTTACTTCATTTGTTGCTGAATATAGTCATCCATTGTTGAGTCCTGTAGAAGTTTGTCTTTTAGCGTCTAATCAAAATATTACTAAAGAAGATCAAAGATCATTTTTTTTTTTTGGGTAAAGAAAGCAGGTCGTTTGATTAGACAAACAATTCATATCATGGAACTTGAGAAAAAGTTAAACATATGGACATCTCCCATTTCTTGAATAAGATGTTTGTAATCTTTTTGTCCAATTCGAAGGAAAACATGCTATGAATGATGTTATGGATCCTTTGAAGCAATGCAAAATTGATAAACATGAGAATCATAATTTTTGTACTGTGTTAAAGCAGACAAACAAAAAAAGCTTGAATGCATTTTTTGAACTCCTAATTGTTGCTTTGAATGGTATCAACGATTTGGCGATGTGGTCATTTTTTATACAACATATAAGGTGAATGCTTATGATATGCCTTTTGACATTTTTGTGGGTATTGACAATCGCGACAATACTGTTTTATTTGAATGTGCACTTTCTACGGGATGAGACACAAAATTCTTTTTAGTGGCTCTTAAAGATATGTTTTTATATATTTTTTTAATTCATTCAAACAACTATTTTTTTTATTTGTTAATATATTTTAAATATAAAACATACTTTTATATCATTGTTGGAGAAATCTCCAAGAATAATTTTGATAGACCAAAATTCATGGATAACAAAAGCAATAAAAAAAAAAAGAATTCCCTTCTACAAAGTATGCATTTTGTATATGACACATAACAACTAAATTTAGTGGTTGGTTTATTGCAATTCTTCATAATCGATATCCAGAATGGTGTTTAGATTTTTATAATCTTTATAAGTTAAAGACTTCTGAAGAATTTGAATATTAATGGGCAAAAGGTATTACTAAGAATAATTTATGTGACAATTTTTTTGGTGGAATGACAACTACTGGAAGATCAGAAAACATCCATGCCTTCAAAGATGTTATCTCAACAACGTGTTTAACTCAATTCACCAAACAAGTAAATTATTCTTTTTTATTATTTTATAAGTTCAACATTTCTATTTCAGTATTTTATTTTATTCTTTTTTACTTTTATTTTTATTTTATTGCAACTATTACTTTTTATTCTTTTTTACTTTTATTTTTATTTTATTGCAACTATTACTTCTCAAATTTTATTCATTGATTTTTTGAGATTGATCTTACGATTGAAGATATTAATAAAACACAAATATGTGATATCATATTGCAAACATACTGAGGTTCTGCATTGAAAACTATGTCTCCACTTAAAGAACAAACTCATAAAATTTTCACACATTTTGCTTTCAAAAAGTTTTAAGATGAGTTTGCAAAGAGTTTCTCAATATTCTGTGATTCAAGATAAAGGGCATGAATTTCTTATGCAATATTATAAGACAAAAAATTCAAAAAATTTCTTATGCAATATTATGAAATTGAGTTAACCATTGTTAAAAAATTAGAACTAACTAATTAAGTAGCTAAACTAAACCATTATATAGCCTCATACTTTTGTGTTCATTTCCTATGTGAGATTTTTAATTTTAACAAAACTGACACACCTTTCAATAAGCAGTTTATACAGACGACCAAAATAACTGAGGTCTCATCCAGAAAATGGGTTCAAACACTTAGATACGATTGTGCAATAACTATGGAATCCAAGGTGACACAAACATAACTTAAAACATCAAACTATCCATAAAAGGGATTGGTGAGAGCATATACATCTTCCCATTCCTTCAATCAATGCTAAGTAGGGCTAATTTAAATTTATTCTGCAGAGCAAAATATTAATTAATTATTTTGCAAAGTACTATGATCATTACTCAACATTTGAGTTCTAATTTGTGTGTTATGCTGAGTTCTTGTTCCAAGACAAGTAGGATGGGTCACCAAGAGGTCTGAGAAAAACATAAATCTGATCAAATTCAAGCACAAAACAACTGGTTTTAGCTCTTTTCAGTAACAAGTCCTCAAAGAATCATCACTCACCTGGGCTGGATCACATATATTAGTATGAAGCTTATTGCCAGAAACAAGCAAAATCCACCTACTGTGATATATGCTCTTTCCAAGAAATCATTTTTGCCACCTATCCAACTTGTAGTTGAAAGGATTAATTTCTTTTTACCCCCAAAACCATAAGTATTGTAGTTCTCTATAGTAACTGTAATTATATCATTAGCTTCAAGGTCCACTTCTAATTTCCCATAGAGCTTTCTAAAAGTTGATAGTGCTGCCGTACGCATCCAAATAATAAGATCCACTTGTTCACTCAACTGTTTCATTCAAACCAATAGATAAATTTATTAGACTAGCAAAAGAGAGTTTAAAATACATATAGATGTAGAGTATGCAACAATAAGATACAGACACTGTTATTCTTAAAAGAATTAACTAGCACAGAACGCATATGTAGTGCAACACTACATGAATATGCCCTCAAAATTACAGTATTGGTGATTCATAACAATTGTTAATGCAAAAACAAAACTCAAAAGAAAAAAGGACGTAGAAAGTAAGAAAAGAGAATGCTTACAGGTATGCTTGAATTGAGTGTTGCACCTCCAATCAAGTCTCCAGATTGAAAATTTTTAGGATAGACATCAGACCCAACTTTATAGTTTTGATCACTTTTCCATGCTATATCTTTTTTACTAACACTTAGGGGTTTATTTTGAAGTGAAAATCCATATGTATCATTGAACAAACTCCAAGCACCAAGGCCACAAGGAACAATTGGAGCATTCCCTGATGTGAGTGCTTCTGGTTTACAACTATCTACGGCACTCTCACTCTTTATGCTTCACAGTTGTTCGTCACTTCGACTTTTTACATGCCGGAAAAAAAAAAAATCATATTTTAATTATAGTTCAAGCGTAATGAGCAAATAAATAAATAAAAGGAAATAATACTCAGAAATCCAATCTCATTTTAATGATAAGAAAAGGAATAGACAATAATTTGTTGAAAGATACATAATATGATATGCATATTTTCTGCTCACCGGCGATGATTCCGGTAGAAATTGTTGAGCTCATAATAAATAAAAATAGGACTTTTCAATTGCTTCGGAACCTGAAAGAAATCAATAAATGAAATTTTTGTACAAAATGAATGCAACTCCAACTTACATTAAAATTAAAATGACATAATAATGATAATCACATCATTCAAAAGGAAGGAATTAAACTAACAGTCAACTCCTGGTACATGTCTTGTTAGTACTACTACTTTGGATGTATTCAAGGTTATCATCTGAATAATTAGGAGGAATACAGTCTTTGTCATAGCGATCCACAATTTCCACCACCTACATTGTATTGCAACAAAAAAAGAAGAACCCCCAAGTTAATTTTACGATTAGTATCTATCAGACCTGGAAAGTGGAAAATTAATCATTCAAGAAAATTAAAATGAATTACACGTTCTGATGCAGACAATGAAACGAGCCCAATAGGAATGAAGATAATGCCAATACCAACGAATGTTGCAATGACCTAATGGCAATCACAAATAAAAGCTGATCAATTTCTTTTTCTTGAAAAAAGAACACAGAGATAGCATCACAAAAAAAGAACAAAGAGATAGCATCACAACATATACGAGTGATGAAATCTGAAACAGAGAAGATAACACGTATTGCATACCCATCCTGGAGTTAGAATTGGTTTGCATGCAGGAAGTTCCTGTTGTGAAAACCTTGAATCTGCATTACAATCCAAAAACATCAGAAATCAATCTAAGAATATCTTATCAGGTATATGAATACAATCCAATATTCTAACATATAATACCCATTAAAAATCTGATAGAAACTACTCATTGAAAAAATTAGGTAAATAATGCATGCTTAAAATTTTAAAAGGCATTTGACATACAAAAAAAAAAAAAAAAACAATAAAATTAACCAAAACAAATCATTAAAAATAAATTTTAAAAAATAACCAAATGGGACGAAAGTGGGAAAAAAAACATTGCATTTGGGTTTCTTAGAATTTCTTCTGGTATTAGCAGAATCTATCATGTCACCATCAGAGCTGCTTGTTCCTCTCATATTCACCACCAGGTTTCGTAGTGAGAATGATGAGATGAATATATCACTCAAAAAGGTAAGTATTTTAAACGAATGATGAGATGAATATGTCACTCAAAAGGGTAAGTATTTTATTTCTGCAATCCAGAAGGACATAAGGAAAGAAGATGGTGACAATCTAAAAAATTTGGCTAACTTTGAGTTTCTCGACGAAAAAATAGTTTTTTAACACTTTTCACCATCCTTATTCTTCTCTTTATCTGCAGAGTTTTGTTTCCTTTAATTTTTTTTTCCCTTTTATTTTTGGTTTGTTTTTCTTTTGTTTAACCTTTTTTTTAAAAAAAAATAGTTAACGGAAATAGTCTAATTTCTTGAGAAATAATAGAATTTGTTTATTTGATTGTAAAAAAAATATAAAATAAAAAAAAGCTTTACATTTTTTTACTATTTAATTTTCTCATAGTATGTTTAGTTAACGAATTTCGATAGAAAATTTACTTGAAAATATTCAATTTTAATATTTGATTTATATGAAAATATTATTTTTTAAAAAAATATTACATTCTTCAAAAGTTAAAATTTTAAAATAATTGGCTTCATACTTATTTTTCAATATATGTGAGAAAGTATTTTCTGACCTCAACAATAAAAAAAATTATTTTCTCATAATAATGGGAAAGTATAAAAATTAAATGGACAATTGTGTTTTTATACTTAATTAATATAATAGTCCGATCAATTTGACTTTATATATTATTATATACTAAATTATAAACTACATATTCTATTTGCAGAAAATTATAGTGTATAATCCAAACTAATAAACTATAATTTAAAATAAAAAAGGAAATTGACTTTTATATTTTGATTTTTACAAATCTTTTTGTTTCAAATTATACACTTGAATAATTAATGTTATATTTTAAGTATTTTTAATTATTATATTTTAGGATAGTTTGATTATTACGTCACACTTTATGAATTTATTTTTTATAGTTAATTAAATAAAATATATTTAAAATAGTGTATTGCAATAGTCTAAGTCACTTTTCTTTTACTTTTTTATGTTAAAATTAAATATAATAATTGTGAATTACAAGAAAACCTTATTTACAATCAAACAAGATAATATTCAAAAAAAAATTTCAGAACAGTTTTTTTTTTAAAATTGTTATTCTAAATAGAAATATTAAATTCTGATAACTAAACACCTTCTTAATATAAAAGAGGTGGTCAATTAATGTAAATTTTTTAGGAAAATACAACTTATTTAAAAAATTAATAGAAATTTCTAAATTATTTTTTAAATAGATTTATTTAATTAGGTTCAATTATTTATATTAACAAATTATGACTAAATAATATTTATAATATATTTCTCTAGATATTCATAAGTGAGTTAGATATAATTTTGATACATTTTTTAAAGATATATAGAAATCAAATACTATAAAGTTCAAATAAAAATAATTAAAAATAATTTATTAGCTGAAAAATAATTTTTCTGAAAGAAACTATTTTCTTATGAAACAACACCTTAATAAGGGATTAAAAAAAGCTATATTAACTAATATTTTGAAAATCAAATCAGATCGGTTGATGGGATAAAAAAATCAATAATTGAATCAATGACAAGTTCAGTCGATTTTTAATATTGTTTTTTATTTTTAATTATTATGAATATATTTATTTTTTAAATATTTTCTGTTTAAAGCTATTTTAGCCATATATGTTGAATTTTATTTATTATTAAAATAATTGAATAAGATTAATCAAATCTATCATACTAGTTAAATTAAAAAATCAATTAGTTTACCGGTTCAACGACCAATTCGATTTTAGAAACATTAATATTAACTTGTACACCCATGAGTGAAACTACTGCCTAATTTATAATGATTGCTTATATTTCGTGAATTAATGTAAGATAGGGCATGAATCAGTCCACACTTGATAAGTAATTTTATCATTAATTGAATATTTTTAACTGATTTAGAAATTAAATTGATCCTTGTGTCTTAGTTTACTAAATTTGAATGTATGTAATATTTCGTCGTTAGCTATTTTAACCATTTTTGTTATTTTTTATTTAATTTTTCAATCAATGCTTTTAGCTATCTTATTTAATATAAACGAAGTTAACTAAATAAATTAAATTTCATAGAAAATACATAAAACCTTTCTTTTCTTGTATTTAATTAGAAAGTTTGACTTCCTCAAAACGAAAAGGCTTAAAAATTTTAAAAATCTCAAAATTTGTTTCAATTTTTAATTTTAGTCTGAATTTTAATTTTTAATAATAAAATATCTATAGTGAAGAAAATGGATGCAATGCCAACCTTGCGTGAATTGTTTGGCTATTTTTTAATCAAAGTAATAATATAATTTTTTAACATGTAGGAAATATAATTTTTTTTAAAGCTAATTGCACAATCCTCTCTCCCTGACCAACGAAATCTAGCCACACTTCACAGAAAACACAGCCTCCCTCCACTCTCATTGCAGTTTTTCATGGGTCCGGTCCGATTTTTGAAACATTGCTTGTTGCTATACAATCACCGCCACCTGACTTTGACCTAACACAGGCCATCCACTCGCTCTCATCGACACACATACACTGCCCATACTCCAGCCCAACTGATCGGTGAATGGACCCACTTAGTATACAACAACATCCTCGTTATCTAAGCTTCTGTTTATGAGCAATCTGCTGGCCTATGGCTCAACACTGACAAAGATAGACCAGTGAGAATATTGGAGCTTTACGGTATTAATTTTCCTAAGCAGTCTAGCATTAGGGCATATGAGGGATATATTTGGGACTCAATTTCGCGGTAATAGCTAAAATTTAAATGATAGCAAATGCACTCATTATCAAGTAATAAAAACGTATCGCTTTCATGGGAATTTAATAAAATAAATATAAAAATTATAATCAACTTATGATTATTTTGATAACCGAATTTAAGAGAATAATTAAACTACGAAAATTCAAATAAATAAAATACGAATATTTAAAGACTAAAACAAATAAAATGAAAATAATAATTAATTAAAATTACAATAATAAAATTTTAAAAATTAAAACTATTAGTCCACCTAATCGTTCCAATAGATTTCAATTTATTAAATTCAACCAAAATAATTTATTATTTTCATAAGTTTAGATTTTTCCTCTCAAAATATGTTAATTCTACTTTTATTAAGTAACTTTTAGATTCTTGTCTAGAGTTTTCAAAATAAAAAACTCATTAAATTTTATGAAAAATCTGTAAAATCAGATAATATATATATATATATATATATCGTTCAATTCACACCACAAATTGTTTAGTCAATTATATAAAATCTTTTTTCAATTCCTTCACATAAACCAAATCAACCAAGAGGTGATCAAGATCTCAATAGCGTTAAATATAATAATTCATGGTTAATATGAAAATAAAGATTTCTTAATTAAATAAAATAAACATCAATCCATTTTTGTGATAAGACTTCTCATAACCTTAACTACAACAAAATTAGCTCATGAATAAGAAAAAAAACTAGAAATAAAAAAAAAAAACTTATGGATTGGTAATAGAAGAAGAAAATATGTCCAATTGAGACTGTTTGCACTCCTTTTTCTCCTTTGCTCTTCATGTTTTTCCTTCCACTTCTTCAAGAGAAAATACTCTTATTTATATCACAAAAATATCTCTAGAAAATCTTAAAAAAATCTCTAGAGAAATTGATTTCCTAAATATTTTTTGAAAATATCAAAAGAAGATCTCAATCTAGAGTAAATCTACCAAGTCAAATCTCCTAAATAAGATAAGATATTTTATAAAAATCAAGCTGAAAATTAGCTTCTTATTTTTCTAAATTCATTAGTCTTGGATTGACAAGTCACATTTCCGCCTTATTATAACAAATCTTTTATCACAAACCGCACTTCACCTTTTTTCGCCCTAAAATTTAAGACTATTGCAAATTTATGTCTAATATTTCATTTTCAATCCTAGTGCACTTGGAATATCAAATTTAAATTTTTTAAATATAAAATTCAATTAAAAATAGAAATTAAGCACAAAATATGAGAAATTTTACTACAACTAAAATGTGCACTTTTATGCCTTATCAGCTTCAAGAGGTGTGTATGGCTTCATCAAATTCATTCGACAATGGCACATGGTGGTGATGTGGTGTCTGCCATCATATTCAAATCTTTAACACATTTTAGCAATATTTCACTATTTTCAATCCTAAAAATTTTTAATATTTCATTCTCATTGATGTAGTACCTATCATTATATTTTATACTCCAATCTTCTTTTTTCTTTCAAAGATTTTTTTTCTCTTCAAATTGTGTTCATAATGGTGCTAATGCTAAGGGTTATGTAGGGATACAGGAACAACAGGTCCTTCTTTCTTTTAAAGAGCTTCACCTTGTGACATAGGAAAATAACTCTTTTTCTTTTTTTCATTTTTGTTTTTGTGTGTGGTAAAGGAGATGGAGTAGAGGTGGTGATGGTTGGTTGTGTAGAGGTGGTGATGGTTGGTTGTGTAGAGGGCTGATTAAAGAGGTTGGCGAAGGAAAAAGGGTAGACTTTTGGTGATTAGTGGCATGAGGTGATAGAGAAGGATTTGAGTTTCAATTTTTTTTTTTTTTTTGCTATAATTGAAAATATTTTCGTTTCAGTTTAAGATAGAGACACGAGTGAGATGGAAATTTCTCTCACATTCATGGCCTTATTATTATTTTTTAATATATAAGAAAACAATGTCATGTCATTATTTTAGCTAGAAATCAACCACAGTTTTATTGAGGCTAATATTGTATTTTTTTTTATCAATTTTAATTATTTTATTGACAAGAATTAAAATATAGGTTAAAACTGAAAATTAACTTAAATTGTGAGATTTTTAAGCTACACAAAAATAACTTACTAAGTTCCTCAAAGTTCAACATCTTTAAGAGAAATACATTGGATTACTTAAAATGTCTTAAAAATTCTTTAATATATATTTGTTTTTGTAAGAATGATTTTTGGAAGTTGATAAATAAATCAAAAGAAAAGTTAGTGATGACTTTTTGATCTTTGAAGGAGCTAATAACCTTTTAAGAATGAGCAAACGTAAGCTAAAAAAAGACTGTGCTTTCTATATTCACTTTGATACTTAAGTTAGTGAAGATTTTGAGAGTTGTTGTAAATATGAGAGCTTGAAAATATGATTAAACAGTGAATGAGACCCTAGAAAGCCACATACTTTAATTATATGAAGGTAATGAATATATATACTTTGATTCCTTTAAGATTTTTCCCAGACCTGCCAATAGTAGTATCCGTTAATTTTGTCTTTATTTTTCAACAAAACTTTATGAAAGGTGTATTGTGTAACTGTCTTATTGGAACATTAACTTTTATTTGTTCTTTTGTAGGAATTCTGAATGACTATTCATTCAGTTGTCCGGGTGCATGTTAGTTTTTGTTATATCTTTACTCGTTCGGCTGTTAACTTGTTCGATCCTTAGTTTTCTTAGGTTCTTCGTCCTAGGCAACATGTGAAACTTTGTGAAAGGCAGATGTTCTATAGTGTCCTTTTATGGAGTGATTGGTGATATATATGTTATCAATTAGTATACTTCCTCAACACAAATTAATAAATCAAACACAAAAAAAATTATAAGTTCTCAAACAATACTTTCCTGCAAATGTGACTTCACATAAAGCTATTTCATAAGAAATAGATATATTGTTGAACTAAATGATATCTAAATAATATAATTACATAGCTTTTAGTCATATACTTATCATACAAGTAATGTAATAAATGATAAATTTTTACTTTAAATAATTTTAGAGACCCATAATAACTTTTAAGACTATAATCGTGTGTGTGTGTGTATACAGCTCTTGCGCCTCGGTGAAATTGAAAAGTGATTTTGTGATTTGAGGGCGTTTGAGCGGCATTTTCGTCGGATAACGTCTGATTTGAAGGATGATTTTGTCTTTTGGCATGAATAGATAGACATTTATGTCTTCGATCTTATAAATCCCTTGACAAAACGACGTAGTTTTGTAGGGGTGTCTTAGACTCTTCCTGTCCGTGACATGGGCATTACGTCTCTGGACCTTAACGTAATTACGGTTACATCCTCTGCTTCGACTTCTTATTTCTTTTCCACTCCATCAACCCTAATTGCGGCTGCCCCTTGCTCCTTTCTCACCTTCAAAAGCTTCATCTTCAGTCTTCTTCCTATTTTTTTCATTTTGCTTTTCGTCCATAAATGATATTGGAAAAAGATTGAACGTAATTGTGCTCTTCCTTTCACCTTCAGCTTCCACAGATTAAGTCCCAATGTTTCTCTTTTTTTCCATCCATCACCAATTTTTTGAAACCCTTTTGATTTGATCATTATTAATTTCGATCTTTTTGCTGAATTTGTTATTGATGGTTGTCTTCGGTTGCATGTTGGTGTGGTGGCTTTGAATCGCTTCTATGTTTGTGTTCTGTGGAGATTTCGATGCATACATGATGGTTCAACGACCGACTTGCCTTCTACACTCATTTCCTCTCGGTTTATGTTTTTGGTATCGAATGGTTGTTGTTGGCTTTGATTGTTTATTATTTTCGGCTTTAATCTGTCTATTTGGTGGGCATTTCTGTATTAACAATGGAGCTACATCCAGTTTGTTCTCTAATTTATTCTTTCTCGCTCTTGGGTAGTCTCTGTGGGTTCAGGTTGATGGTTCTATGGAGAATAAGAGCAGGTGGTTGTGTTAAAGAGATTGGTGGCAAAGTCTTGATGTGTAAAAGTCATCAAGAAAGTATTTTTGGATAAAATTCAAGGAAAAAAAATGTAATTTAGATTTCAAAATAAAAGAAAATAAATGAGGAAAAAATAATTAAATTGATGGAAAAAGAAGGACTAATTATCTCAAGAAAATTAAGAAATTAAAACATAACTTTGGTTAAGGAGATTCTTTAATAGGTTTTTTGCCCATATTTCCTCATAGACCAATAATAAAAAAATGGCCATTCATTCTTTTTGTTCTCCAGAATTTGCACATATTTTTATTGTGACAATAGGTTTTTCAAGCACCTTGGTGAAGCAATAGATTTTTACAGATAAGAGTTGAAATGGGGTTTGAGAGAAATGATGTAAGAAGGTGGCGGCAAACAGTGTTATAAGGGTACTTTTGTAATTTTAAAAAGAAAAAAAAAATAAAAAATAAAAACTTAAGAAACAAAGGTGGGAATGGTATTGAATATTTTACAATTACAAAAAGTTTGAAGATAAAATTCAATTGAGTGAGTGTTGTACTATTGATTCATTGATTGGCGATGGCAACTGTCTTAATTCTTCCATTCAACAATCTTCTGGATGCCCATGTTTTTGATATTTCATCATGAGAATGTTATATTAATAAGTCAAAGATGATAATTTATAAAATAAGATTTACTTTACTAAAAAAAAAAACTATAGAATTAACTTCTATTCATAGAGTTTTTTTTTTTTAATAAAAAGACTATCTTAACCTCTGATGAAAAAGCCCTATGTATTTTTTTTTTTTTTGGGTAAAAAAAAGCACTATATATTCAATTATTCCAATATTCAAATTAAACGGTATTATTATGATTTATGGAATAAAGAGAAGAGGAGGAAAAAGGATAAACTAAAAATAGAAAAGGCATATTCCATAGACTATAAAACATAATAATAATAATAATAATAATAGAGAACTGGGTTGTTGGGTTGGACATGCTATAAAATACATTTCTCTTCTTAATAAAAGCATAATAAGTAGAATGATTAATCAAACAACAAACCTCTTTTTTTTTTTTTTAGAGTAACAAAGAAAAATACAAGTTATTTTTCTCTTGTTTGACTATTTGCATTTGAATTTGGCCTTCTTGCGAATCGTCCCTGCAAGGTACAATATAAATAATAATCTTAATTTCTTTATTAAATTTCATTCATATATTACTACCACTTTCACTATAAACTCAAATAAAATCTTGGCTTGTTTTTTTTTAATATATGACGTACATTTTACTTAGCAATTTTAATATTAAATTTTACGTGGGGAGAACACTTTTTTTATGTTTACGTAAGAGGAACTTTTAATAGAAAATATAAAATTATTAAAATATTCTAAAAGAAGAACATTCTAATTATCTATATAATTTATCATTTAAAGTGACCTATATTTTTAGAGATGTTTATCTGTCAATTATAGTCTTGCCACCTCCTGCACCAACCATTTTCCAAAGCTCGACACTTCTTCGAATACCCCAAATTGTGCAGAATCAAAGAACTGAAAAATGAGTTCTTCAGTTTTCTAATACTGATGAAAACACATCATAAAAAACTTCGCAATCTCCTTCTAGAACTGAAATAGTACTATCGTTAGTATCTACTGGCTCTTAGACATATTTACTTTTCGAAAGGTAAAGAATTAACAACTGAATAATATTCTAAATAATTTTATACATATTAATTGATTCGCATATAGTTTTTATATCTTTTCTATTTACAACATATCTTTTTTATATACAGACCATCAATATAAACGTTGTCTCTTAAAAACAGCAGTTAAATAAATATACTTCTATATAATACAATCTTTTAGACATTTAAATATACTTAAATAAATAATTTTAGACGTTTAAAGATATACTTAAATAAATATACTTATATATATATATATAATCTTTTAAAGAAATAACATATAGTTCAAGTTTGTATAATACAACTTCTTCGACAACAACCCATTGTTCTTGTGCCAAATCAATAACTTACAGATGACTGCTTTTTTATATTTTGCTCTATTGTTTCATAGTTCTCTATGAACAACGTACTTACAAACCTTTTCACCTGCATATAAAATATATAAGCTTTACATATTTACTAAGGTTCCTTCATCATAGTTATTTCTATTTTATAACAATAATATTTCATCCATAGACTCTTAAATTAAAATATCATTAAAATTTATATATAGAAAATATTTAAGAATTAATAGCTGAATAATATTCTAAATAATTTCAGACATATTAATTGATTAGTATATGATTTTCTTATCTTTTCTATTTGCAACATATCTTTTTTATTTACAAACCATCGACATAAACATTGTCTCTTAAAACAATGGTTAAAGTTCTTCATCTCAACCTTTAAAGATATGCTTAAATAAATAAATAAATAATCTTTTAAAGAAATAACATATTGTTCGAGTTTGTATTATACAGCTTCTTCAACAACAAACCATTGTTCCTGTACCAAATCAATAACTTATGGATGACTGCTGTTTTATATTTTGTTGTACTGTTTCGTAGTTCTCTATAAACAACATACTTCCAAACCTTTTCACCTGCATATACAATATATAACCTTTACATATTTACTAAGGTTCCTTCATCATATCTTATATTTATAGTTATTTCTATTTTATAACAATAACATTTCATTCATAGACTCTTAAATTAAAATATCATTAATATCTATGTATAAAAAATTAAATATTTATATAAAATGTAAAATTTAAACCAACTTAATCTCCAGCATCGCGCTGGTTGATTTGCTAATTATATATATATATATTTATATTGATTATAGCTTCACCATAAATTCACGGCCTCTCTAAGAAATTTACCAACTTATCGAGACAAATCCATAAAACCCACATTGTAGGCTACAAAAAAATTCTAAATACATGCCCATAATTCTTCTTCCTCACTCGACAAACTATCACTGCCATCCACTGTAGTTACTTCAATACAAACACATCCTCACAACACTCCACATATTCATTACTGTTATAATGATAAGCTTCATGGTAGATAGTGA
Source organism: Omphalea diandra (assembly GCA_949677035.1). NCBI lineage: Eukaryota > Viridiplantae > Streptophyta > Magnoliopsida > Malpighiales > Euphorbiaceae > Omphalea > Omphalea diandra. The sequence continues at coordinate 16,345 of CATIWR010173825.1, forward strand.
AATAAAAAATATAATGGCAGCTCAGAAAATATGGGTGGTATTGTCGGTGGAGAGATTCAATTTAGCTACCCTTTTTTTGTTCATATATTTTTTTTCTGAGATATAATCAATTACAAGGTTTGTTTGGTTAATTAAGGGGATGAGTCTAATTATGTGAGGAGAGATGGAGATGAGTCAGTTGGAAAGACCGTTGCTTCAAGGAGATAGAAGGAATTTTTTATGTGTTTTTGTAAGATGGGTCTGTGTGTATCCGATCGTTTGGTTGAGAGAGATTTAAGGGGCTAATGCGGCTTATTTGATTAAGTGATGGTGATTAGCAGTTAAGGAACAATAATTTGCAATAAGATATGAATGATCGATAAATATAAAATATTTAGTAATTTAATGATTAAAGATGTAGTTATATAATAAAATGATAAAAAATAATTTTTTTTATATTTTAATTAATTTTCTATAAAATATAGATTGATATACTAGTATATAATAATCAATATAATGTTAATACCAATAAAAAAAATTTAATATTAACTTTCATATTTAAAAATTCAAAAAACTAACTTTCTATATTTAGTTATATATTCTAAACTTTGAATGCTGATTTTTAAATTAAAATGTTAAATGTTGATATTTATCAAACATTTTTTTAAAAATATTTAAATGTTCGATCACTGAAAGTTAATAAGCAATTATTAAACTAACTAGGCATTAAACTTTGAGGATTTTGATTATGGGTTCTGTGGTTTGAAGCATTAGGGCTCTTGATTGTTAGTTTGAAATTGAAGGCGCTAAAGAGAAGGTAGTCCCAATGATGCAACTGGTTGGGAACAAAATGCAGTAAGAGATTTAAACTTATGAGCATAGAATCAACACATTTACAAATTTAACTTTTGGTTTGAAAAAATTGGCAGGTTGTAAATTGAGGTTCAATTTTCCAATTTAGTGAAAATTTATTAGTTTTTTTTTTTTTTTTTTTTTGATGTTTGATTCGAATTTGATGGATTTGCTTTTGACAATAAATATAATGTATGCTTTATGTGTGCTTGTTTAATGGTATGAATTTGGTGATGAGAGAGAAGATGATGACAATGGTAGGGGCGATAGAGATGGAGGTGGAGAATGAGAAGACGGTGATTAAATTCTACTGTTTCTGCTATAAGAGGAAATTAAAAAAAATTGATGATAATTATTGAGAAATTTTTATTTTTTATAAATTTAAATATATTATTTAATTTTTAATATGCTTGACATGCTAAATTTTTTTTATCAACTTATCTTTAAAAAAGTTTAAAATAATGTCCTAATTAGACCTCCAAATTAATTTTATCTTGATTAAATTTTTTACCAATGGTTTAGGAATGAGTTCAACTTTTATGCTGTAAATTAATAACGACAAATTAAATTGAACATATTAGGGCTCCATTTTTGTAGTGCTCCAAGACCGAGACAGCCATCTCAAAATCCGGACCGAAAATCCCTGACCTCTACTCCTGCTCTCACTACATTTTAACCTTTCTGGCAGTATTAACCCATACCGCCGCTAAAGATCAGGAATGGCCGCAGCGGCGGCACCAAGCTCATTTGCAATAACGCCACACAAGGTCTCCGTGTGCGTCCTGCTTCAAATGTACGCCATCCCCACCGGGAAATCGCCGCCTTGCCTTTTCTCTTCCATGTCGCAGCATAACCGCCTCGGCTTATATATTTTATCTCTTGCAAAGGTAAAAAAAAAAAAAAAAGGAAAATTCTTCGAAATCACAATCAAACTTGTACCTGCAATCGAAGTTTTTGAGAATTTTTCTGTTGTTTTCAGTCTTACGATGATATTTTGGAGCCTAAACTGGAAGACCTCGTAACTCAGTTGAGGGAAGTCGGAGGTTCTTTAGGTCCCAGGTTAATTGATCAGTTAACAAGTAGAGTTTCCTCTCTTTCGTCACCTGATGATTTGTTCACTTTCTTTAGTGAAATCAGAGGTCCGTTTTTCCCCGCCTTAAAAAAAAAAATTTTAAGTGGCTTAGATTACTTGAAGCTTCATAATTATTGTTTGTTTAGGAATTCTTTCGGGGTCTGGGTCGGTTGTCATGGAAGATAACCAAGTTATTCTTGATCCGAGTAGTATTCTTGGAATGTTCCTCCGCCGTTGTATATTGGCCTTTAATACATTGTCTTTTGAGGTACAACATTGCCTGCCATCTGTTTGATTTTTGTACTATTTAAATTCACCTTTCCATTTCAACCTGTGTTGCTGAATTAAGTTTCACTTGCTAGAATAAAACTTTGAATTGAACAGATAATGGAGTTGAATAGTTGGATTCAAATATTTTTGATATTGGAACATGATGCAGGGTGTGTGCCATCTTTTGACAAATATTGGAATATATTGTAAAGAAGCCCTTACGAGTTGCCTGCCATATTCTAGTAATGATTTGGAATCCTTATCAGAATATGAAAATATGGAGCTGGAGAATTTTGTTATTGGAAAAGTTACTGAGGAAATTGAAGAAAGACAGCAGGCTTGTGAAAGAGCTTCTTTTCATCTTCATGTACCGCAAGCACTTTGTGGATTGGTCGAAGGTATCATTCCTTTTGTTTCTGCAAAGCAGTAGTAAATGTTATGGAATTTTTGAAAATGAACTCGTTTTACAAGAGCGTGTAAAGATTTTTTTGTCCTCTCCATATATTTCATCAAATATATGTCACAGAGAAATATTTTTTTATGATAAGTTGGTATTGACTTTCTGTCTTATATGATGTATGGGAGATGGATTTCATGTCACATCAATTCTCTTGTTAGCAAAGTATGAGCCTGATTTCTCTTGATTAATATCCTTACTGGCAAGCTGATGATATATTGGGATGACAGTCTAACATGGGATATGATTGTATCTCTAACTACAGTTTGTGAGCTGAATTTATGAAATTAAAATTTGATATAACTTTAGAAAGCTACAAAGTTCATATTTATTTTTATTGTCAGGCTTAGTTTTATTCTGGTTAGGTTTGGTTGTTCTTATGCAAATTGGGCACCAAGTAAGCAGGAAATGAAATTGCAGATGTTGAGGTTGCTGACCCAAGGGCCAAATTTGGTGACAAAGGTATTGAAGGTTGTCCGCATGTACGTCCTCTAGGAAATGCATCAACAAATGTTGATCCCCATGGTGAGGTATTTCTACGAACAAACTGGCAGGTCCAAGGGTACTTAATGGAGCAAGCAGATGCAATTGAGAAGTAAGTGTCATATTGTTGTAGTTATCCTTCTTGTTGTTCTGCCTTTCTGCTGTTGGATTGGTTGGATGTTGAACTGAATATCATGTTATTTCATGTTGCAGGCATGGCAGCTCTTTCTCTTTTAATGCTTTTGAACTTATTCTAAGGCAGATTAAAAAATTGGCACCCGAGCTACATCGAGTAAGTTGGGAGGCCTTTTGATATTAATAGACCTTTCGATTGTCACTACCACTGTTTTTCATTTTTCTTGGGGTCTCTGTTGAACTATGATACAGGTTCACTATTTACGTTACTTGAATAGCCTTTATCACGATGACTATTTTTCTGCTGTGGAGAATCTTCATTGCTACTTTGATTATAGGTAACCAACAAACTCGGCTTGCTATATAATTTCTCAATGATCCAAATGATGGCTTGTTAATTAAGTTGGTTTTTTTTAATTCCCTTTACATCTTGAGATCTTCTGATTTGCAGTTCTAGGAGCACTACTGTCTTTTCTTCCTTGATGCAATTTTTGTTGGTTTCTCATAACCTTTATTCTGCCGAAATAGTTTTTCTATTTTTTAAATTTTTTTTCCTGCAGCGTATTTAACTTTTTTGTTTATTTACTTTTATCTAGTTATAAGAATAAGAAAATTTGCTCATCCATATATCATAGCCTATAAATGAAATGCAGCTTAAGGAACCTGAGTCCATTAGTTAAGCCAATGATATTTACCTCAGTGGTAAGAATGACACTTTGTTGGCATTAGGGTAAAGGACTTGGCTCCATCAATGATCAAAAGAGGGTAAAGAATTTAAAATTTTAAAATTCATAATGGTGATGAACTAGCAAGCATTATTCAATACTGTCCATGCCATGGTCTTCATTTATCTTGGTGCTGTTCGTCTTTTCTGACATATGAATATATTGAACCACAGACAAAGAAATGGGTGATAAAAAAAAAAAAATTCATATTTGCTAATGATTTTGAGGTTCCAATTCTTAACTTGAACGACAATTGGAATTCAATGGTAAAATCCCCTCCCCTTCCTATTTTTCTCTAAAAGAATTTAATTCCTTTGCCTAGAATGATTAAAGTACCAAAAATATCTTAAAAACAAATGATACTGCATGGTGCAAGTTTATCAAACTTCAATAGGTATTGGTGATCAACATTTGAAGTAATTAGTTTAAATGTCTATTTGTAAAGTCTACATTTCATAAAGGTTGAATGTCTTTGAATTATCATCGTTCTTGACAATTTTCCTTTTCTCTAATCTGTTCCCACATGAGAAAAGATGATTTTTGGGCCTCTAATCTTGATCTCAAATGAGCTTAGTTGTTGCTCATGGGTTCAATCTAACTAATTTGATAAACATTGTCACAAAAGTGCAGGGACAGAAGGATTCGATTTTGTTCCTCCTTCTTCTGGATCCAATAGCTCTGAAAGATATGAGATTGCTTTGTTATGTTTGGGAATGATGCATTTCTACTTTGGGCATCCTAAACAAGCTCTGTTGGTAAGAATGGGGAGAAGGTTCTCTCTTCAAGAACATTTAGAGTTTAGTATTTTAACCAGTAAATTGTTAAACAATTCACCATATTTGGATAGTCAATAGGCCACATTTAGCTAAGCCCTTCAGTTGAGTCTGATTCTTTCTGAGCTGGGGTCTTACCAGATTTGGTCTTTTGCTGAACTTCCTGAAAAGATTGTGGCTCAACTGGATTTCAGGCTGGGTTCTCTTCAATTTTTCTCACCTCAAATTTGCCCAGTTGTTTGGGTCTGGAAATGTAATGTAATGTATTAGCTACATGTATTGTGGATTGATGTTAAGCAGTTTAACACTTGAATTTTCAGCCTTCTTTAGATGTAGTTCATGTCCAATGGTGATTTTGAATGTGACTCTATTTACAAGTCACTTCATGTTCATCAGACTCAGGCCTGCTGCCCCCATTAGGTTTGAATCTCATCCATAATGTGAGTTAAGCAGGGTCTTGCCATAAAAAAAAAAAGGTCTGAGTTTAGCTGCACTAGGTTGAGCTTTGAAAATCTTGCTTTAGTTTGGAAAACTTGGACTGCTCCATTCGAGTCTATTTTAAAGGAAAATGAATAACTCTTATTTCTTCCTTTATCGGGATTATCATTTGGTAATTTTTCTGTTTGTCAATGTTCAGGTCTTAACTGAAGCACTTCGTGTCTCTCAAGAGGTACTCTTCTTAGTTATGCTTTTTACACTTGTAAAATAATTGATGTTAGATTATTATTTTTGGCACTTTTGTAATTTATGTTCTTCTGGAATCAAAGTTTCTGACTTTCTGCATTTTGAGAATTTGTTTATTGACTTCTGATAAGTAAATCAAAGGAAGATTTCTTAGGTAGACTAATATTACTTATCCCTTTGACAATTTTTTTGGGCTGTGTGAAGTTAAAGACATAGGAGAGTTTTTTAAGGAGAAGCATTATTTCTTTGAATTCTTAGAAATAGATTCAGACATTTGTATTGTGGATTTTTAGATCAGATTCAGTTTTTTTTGTATGTGTCAGACCTTCTATGTGCTTTGTCACAGATATGGAGGTGGCTTGGAGCTTTTGGCATCATGTCGGTTTAAGCCTGCTTTACTCTTGAAATAGGTTGATATTTATGCCATAAAATTATCAGACCAACTTTTGCTTCTTAACTAGTATAGGAAAGTAAGTGCCAGGAAGAGCAGGATTTTAGGATTTTAAGGAGCACTAAAACGCAGGTTTTATATTACATTTTTCTTGGGAGCTTTCTGGGGAGAAGGGGATCACTGGGGGGCAGGGAGAGGTGAAGGAAGGATTCAAGATTTTCCTTTTTGTTTACTGAAGCTAATCTATATGATTCATGTGGTAATAAAGTGGAGATAACTAGAGGACTAGGCTTATGCAACTCGATTTGTTTTAGTGAATAGCATGGCGGACCATTTAATTGGCAGAATTTCCTTAGCAGGTGGTTGGACTTAGGCTTTTCACAAGCATATGTTATTTAATTCCGTTATGATTTTGCAGTGATGCGTGATTATTTTGAATATGTGCAGCAAAGTAATGACAGTTGTCTTGCTTACACTTTAGCGGCCATCTGCAACTTGTCATCTGAAATTGGTAGCTCAATTACAGCTGGAATACTTGGAACATCCTACTCAACTATGACCAGAATGGGCACTTCAGTGTCTGTTGCACAACAATTATTTATTCTCTTGAGAGAATCTCTAAAGAGAGCCGAAAGTTTAAAGTTGAAACGATTAATTGCTTCTAATCATCTTGCAATGGCTAAATTCGATTTGATGGTAAGAAGTTGAATCTAGAGTGTCATTTTCGTGAACTTGCTAGCACTCTTCTTTTCTTGGAAGGTAGTAACATTTAGTCATATAATCATGCAATCATTCTTCTGTATTAACTTCTTGGTCTTGAATGCCTTTGGCTGTGTTTTACGGAATCTTGTTAAATAATATTTGTTAAATTCCTTAAGTACCAAGCATCAATATACTATCATTTCTTGTTATTGAGGTAACCTAGGAGTGATTCTCACTGTCTTGTAACTATACTATTGGTTGGGTTAGTGCGTCACTGAATAAATGCAGTTTTGTAATTCAGTTGTACTCTGAAAAAGAGAGATTATTTATTGTGCGCAATAGCATCATAGAAACATATAAATATATGATTGGAGTATGCACTGTTGCTAGTGTTATGCCTGCTAGGGAGCATGATGCTGAAAGGCTTTTTTACTTGGTCATGCTTGCTAAATCTGGAATGTTTTAATATTTATATACATGTATCTTTGTACCACTACCAAACGCATCAAGATACATTTGAAGATTTAATTTGTTTTGATTATGTGAAAACTGTTCATGGAGAAGGCCAAGGATACCCTAACGTATGCTTGTATCATGCTAATGCTGAAATAAATGCGTTGAATGGGGATATTGTTTTCTTCTATTGTCTACTGGATTATGTTGAGATAATGTTGGCATTTATTAAATTTTAATATATGATATCCTTAATCATGTTGATTATAAGTTATTTGAGTATGTTTTTGTATCAAAGATCATTCAATATCATGTGCAGCATGTGCAAAGACCTCTGCTATCATTTGGTCCCAAAGCTTCCATGAAGCTCAAAACATGTCCAATCAATGTGTGCAAGGTATTAATAACTTTGGTGATTGTAGTTACACTTTATCCAAATAAGTACCCTACAACAGGTATTTTTACTTCTAACATTGCTGTCTCCATTGCATTAATGCAGGAACTGAGATTATGTTTTCGTTTAATCAGTGAATTTGCCTCTGAAACCTCCACTGTGACAACTGATGGAGCTTTTAGCACTGCTTGGCTTAAAAATTTGACAAAACCAATGGGTTCGCTAGTGTTAACTCTGGATAATGGATCTGGAGAAAATTTTCATGCTCTTCAATTATGTGCACAGCCAAGTTCGATTCCCAGATCTGTTTTGCAATTATTAGGTTCTTCATACTTGCTCCGTGCCTCTGCTTGGGAGACATATGGCAGGTGATCTTCAAGAAGGATTGGGGGACTTATTAATATTAGTTGTTCCTTGTTATGTTTTATAGGTTGAAAGTTGTTTATAAACTACTTAATACCAGCAAGAAATGCTTTATAGAAGAAGGTGCTAGGTGTGATTTGAATGTAACTTTCAAGTTAACTCGTCGCGGCCTCTAAAGCTAGTGAGAAAAGAGAGGTAGTGTTAACTAAGCATAAGTCCTTCACCCACAAATTGTAGATCTATGAATATCAAGTCTGATAGTAGCTTAAATAGCTCTTCTGTGCCAGGATTAGTTGCTAAAGCTAAAGGTGAGAATCCCAATGCTGCCAATCTTCCACTTTCCCTGGCCCACACCACAACTTGACTTGAATCATATAGAAGATATTAGGAGCAATCAGGTCTGATTCTGGACTGGTTATTTAGAAGTATCCAGAACCGACAAAGTATAATTTTAAATGTTGATCTGGTTTGATTTGGATAATTTCGGATTTTGGTTTGGTCTGGTCTGGTTTGGTTTGGTTTGAGTTTTAGTTCCTTATTTATTTAGTTTATGAAATTATTTATTTATTTATTCATATTTAGTGTATAAATATGAATTATGAATATACAAAGTTGGTTGTTAAATAACTTTCATGATTAACTATCAAAAAAATTGGATTAAGTAATATTTAATCATTTTTATTTTTCATGTAACTTTTATTTAAGGATGTATAATTTATATTGTATGAAATTATTTTAAATAAGTTATATATAGAGTTGAAGCATATTTATATATACTATATGAGTATATATGACTTATATACGATATACATAGGCATATGTAACTTATATAAAGTGTAAATAACTTATATATAGTATATTTCGGTTATTTTCTTTTTCAGTTTTTTTTTTATCCAGTTCGGTTTGTTCAGGATCCTTGCACACCCCTAATAGATATAGATAAATGGCAAGGGTTAAAGTACGCACGGTGTCTCGTCACTGATGTTAACTCACCGTTCGTGCTCCTTCCCAAGAATCAGTGCACTCTTCATTCTTCCATAGGGCAGTTTTCTTTATAAGCTCATTTTTTCTATATTGTTGATTAGCTTACCATTCGTGGTACTCCCCGAGCACCATTCACTCTTTGAAATAGATAGAGGGAGGCTCTCTCACTCACTCCCTAAATTAGCTGCCTCCTATGCTTTGTAGTGTGCTATGTCGGCAGCCCCTGTCCGTTCACTCTCTCCCCTCTGTTCCAATTTCCCTATATATATATATATATATATATATATTCAGTAAAACTAAGAATAGACTAGTATCCAACCCTATTTGCATTCTCTTAGCCCTAGATATCAAATGCTTTGTTGGAGTTAAGTTGGCTAATGTTTTATCAAACTTGGATTGCACTAAATCCACCTTATGGTTCTGAGAATGAGAAATTTGACCTAAAGTAAAAACACGGGAAAAGAATGTGGAATTTGGGAAGTAAATTTTCAACTCCACAACTTCTAAAACTATACTTTGTGTTGAACATTATTTTCCTAGATGTAATTCAAGCCATCTTAACTACCAGATTCTTGTTCACTGTTGTCTTTTAATGATTGTATCGTTGATATAGTTGTTTAAGAATTCCAGGCCTGGTGATTTAGATTTTCACACATCATGTGAAGTCTAAGCTTCTACGACTGGATCTTATGGTCATCATTTTTTTATGCTTCTCTTGTTCTTTTACTTGTGTCAACAGTTCTCCTCTTGCTCGAATCAATGCTCTGGTTTATGCAACTTGCTTTACTGATTCTTCGAGGTAATTTTCAGCTATAGTGTCAAAATATGTACTCATTCTGTCTGGTCTTATTCTGTGTTTGTCTTTCTTCCATAAAACTTGTTAAATTAGGCTCTACTTTTGCCTGTGTTGTCTCAAGTTTATCAGATGCTGCGTTAGTGCATGCGAAGCTCATTCAGCATTTAGCGGCCTTTCAGGGATACAAAGGTCTGAATGCTTAAACACTCGATATTAGTCCTGCATTTAATTTTGGAATATTGCATTAGTGAAAAACTGGTGGAATTCCTTACTTGTTTAATATCTGTCCTACAAAGCAAAGCCATCAATATTAGAACTAGTTTTGTCTTACTCTTTTAGATCATCACAGCTTGATGTTGTGTTCATAAATGAGTCAAATCCTCAATAATTATGAAAACCATTAGATTTGGATTATGTTTTCTCTTCTGGATTTAGTGTCAGGTAATGGTCGTGTAAACTTAACCTAAAAAAGCAAAGAAATTACTGTATTTTCCTTGTACATGTTTCATCTTTGGTAATATAAGTTCTAAGCATATAAGCCTGTAACTGTACAATATTGAAAAAAAAAATTCATATGATCTCTATTTGTTTTATAAATTCCAAGATCAAGTTTCCAATTCTTCTTTTTTACTTGGGATTAGCTTATCTTCTCTTGGTTGAAAATAAGAAGTGCAGAATTGCTAGGTAATATTTTGTAGCAAATGTCACCATTTTGATTTTAAGATGTGAGAATTAAGGTTTATGGGATGTTCCAATAGCAACTATAAGAGAGCTTCTAAGGTGGAAGTTAGAAAGGGAGTATTTGTTTGATGCATAAACATGTTGAAGATATATATATGAAGGTGCAGCCACTAGTGAGAATATGGCAAATTATAGTGATACAGATGAATCTTGGAGTTAAAAAATACTGGAAGTCTGGACCAACTATTACTTTACTGCAATAAAATGCTTGTATAGCTCTATAGGGAATTAAACAGCACTAAGTAATGCCCCAACTAAGCTCCATTTGTGATCTGGATCATTTAGTTTGTTGAGTATTTATTTGTATTTATTTGTATTTTTTTAGTTTCTTCTTGTTTGCATAACCTATTGTTACATAGTATATTTTGGTTACAATTATATTTTCACAATGTAGGTAAAGTGGAATGTATAATAGGAAAGGTAAGAGAAGGGCATTATATAATTGTAGATATAATATGACTTGATTTTAATTTCAAATTAGTTGTGTAATGTAGACTAAGTATGAGTTCATAATAATGTTGTCTCAATAATCAATATCTAGAGTTTAGGGTCCTTTTGCATCTGCTTGAAACAACACTTGATCTCTACTTCTCTCTCTATCTCTCTCTCTCTGCGTCAAGCATACCTCCTTGAAGAAATTTTGAATTTATGTTGTCAGGCAAAGACGAAGCAGATGAGCACTTAAAATTCTTCATTAGTTTCATAGAATGTGATGCAAACAAGGAGTTCAATAAAAGTCAAATTCAAATCTGATAAGGAGTTTATTGGAGAAATTGTGGAGTATTTCCTAGTCTTTTATAGTTATATTGATTGGTCTTTTTAAACAAATAAACTACTGGTTAAGTAATTTAATCTTAGAGGTAATTTTGTAATTTCCAGGTTTGCTGGAAATGGGTGTCTAGATTTTTTTGGAAATTTTATGTTTATTTTAAAGTCTTATTGGAGTTGGTCTAGGAAAGCATTGGTTCTTTTTAGTTTCATTTGTAAGTCCAGTCCTTGTAGGTTTAGGACTTATTCTAAAGTCCTTGAGCTTAGAGCTTTAGGTTTAGTTGGAGCATAGTCCATAAATACCTAAGGTTTCTAATGTTTTTTTTATAGTTTTCAGACTTTGAATGAATAAAATAATCTTAGTAATTATGCTTCTTTGAGTGTTGTCATGCCTTTGGGACCTTGAATGTGCTGCCAAAGGAAGTATGCATGTGAAGCCAAAACTAAACCTTTTATTTTTTACTGTTCATGTTTTACTGTTACAGCCCTTTATTTACTCCACAAACAGCCAACAAAACCTTCGCATCATTCCGTAATTTCAGTTCTTAACCCTAATCCCTTCAAACCCTAACTAATCATTCAAGTTCCCACCTATTCTTGTTTCCTAAATAAGCCCTAAATTCGGCCTAAACAATCAAGCTCCAATCTGTCCTGCGTAGGAACATATAGCTGAGGAATATATGCAATGCTCTGAAGGACAGAAGTCCCTATGAGTGTCTAAGCTTTGACGGCCTTAACTTTTGACACTGGGGGACTTTTGCAGCCCATGATATATTTTAGTCCTCTTCCTGGTCCTTGACGAGGTAACCCTGTTGAGCTCATTTTCGAGATCAAATTCCATCATTTAGGTGTTTCTTGGGCTTGTTTTGGTTGACTGTTCGCTAATTTTGGCACAATTGGAGCTTGAACCCCCTTTTGTTTATGTTTCCATATTTGTTTAGGATTTCCTTCTATGTTATGTTTTTCCTTATACATATGGGGTTTGGTAGTAATATGTGATGTTTCCTTATGTTTTGGCATCTTTTAGTTAATAAAATTATCTGTTCTCTCAATTGTGTATAAGTTTCTATGTATAGATACTTGTTGTAAGGTACAGCATAGTTGAAGGCTAGTTTTTGTTAATTTACGCTAACTTCGCTGCATCAAATAGGCATTGAAATGTTTGCCTGTATGCTTATTTTACCCTGTCTGTCTACCTGTAGAAGCCTTTTCTGCTCTTAAATTAGCTGAAGAGAAGTTCTTATCTGTCTCAAGATCAGTAATTTTGCCACTAAAACTGCAGCTGCTTCATGAACGTGCTTTACACAGGTGAAGCTGCTGATTTTTTAATATCATACATCTCTTAATTCATTTTGGAGACACTATTGATGAAAATTTATTGTACTCTTAATTAAGTTAATTTTATACAGGGGACATCTGAAACTAGCACAACAAGTATGCCATGAACTTGGAATTCTGGCATCACCTGTCCCTGGTGTTGACATGGAGCTGAAGACAGAAGCAACCCTTCGCCATGCCCGTACGTTGCTTGCAGCAAATCAATTCAGCGAGGTTTATTTATTTTGAAATTTAGCTCCTTTTATTAAATTTTCTTTTATCTCAATATTAAATAGATTTTGAGGTTTACTTCTTGTTGGAAACCAGAAATTATATTATATATATGCTGGGTTTCCAAAACAAGTTCTTTAAGGAAAAAGAGAAGAAATGATAAAATGTATGCTTTGTATAATTTATGAATTGCAACTTGTATGCTTTGTGTAATTTATGAATTGCAACTTG
>CATIWR010173864.1:0-31948 GCA_949677035.1 Omphalea diandra
TATATATATATATATATATATATATATATATACTTAAAGAATAAATAAATATATGCTACAAGTACTTAGCCAAAATATATATACTTTCTTCAAAAAAATATAAATACTTTGTTTAATAATAATCAATATGTTTTCAAAGAATAAGCATATTGTAAAAAAAAATATTTATTTATGCATCAACTTTTTAATTGAATCATACATTGTATCGTAAAAAAAAATAGTATATAAACTCATCTAATGTATGTAATAGTATGTAAATTTACATCATTTTTAACATTTGCTCCCCTTGAAAAAAAAAAAAAAGGTAGGGGACAATTAAGTGATGGTAAGAAAAAAATATAAAATTTAGATGAGTTCTAATTAGTTAATTGAAAAATATATATACATAAAGAATAAATAAATATATGCTATAAGTACTTAACCAAAATATAAATACATCCTTTAAAAAAATATAAATACTTTATTTAATAATTATCAATATATTTTCAAAGAATAAGCATGTTGTAAAAAAACATTTATTTGTGTATAAACTATTTAATTGAATTATACATTGTATCATAAAAAAAATTAGTATATAAACTTTTGCACCCCTAACTTAGGGTCCTAACTCTGCCACTGATGACATCAAACATCACTGCTGTTTTAATAACTATTTTTACAAGAGAGAACTACCACATTTGGGTAGTTAAGATGAAAACTCTTCTTAATAAAGGTAAGAAATGTTGGGAAGTTGTTTAGAATAAAAAGTACCAGCTCTGTTGAAGGGCAATCTAACAATTGCACAAATAATGAATTATAAAAAGAATGCGCAAAGCAATTCAAGGTTCTTTACTTCATGTGCTTGGCCATTTTAGACATCGTTTTTACAAGGATTATGCCTCTAGAGATAGCCAAGGAAGCCTAGAACAAGCTAGAGGAAGATTTTCATGAAAAAGAAAGAAAAAGGTATGTGCAATTCCTCAACATAAGAAGGAACAAATAAAGGATACAAAGACCTTCAAAGAGTTTTTCGACAAGCATATAAAGGTGATAAATTAGATTAGGCTTTTGGAAAATATATTGAGTGATAGAAGAGTTATTGAGAAGGTACTTATAAGATTTCTTGAAAGTTTGAAACCAAAATCTCTTCCTTTGAGGATTCAAGAGATCTTTCACAAATCATTCTCTCAAAACTAGTTAATGCCTTACAAGCTATGAAACAAAGAAGGCAGTTGACGAAGAGGCTAGTAAGGAAGCTTTTATGGCCAAGAACATAAGGAAGGGCTAATCAAGCTTAGGAATAAAGAAAGTTTAAAGTGACAGGAATGAGAAAGAGAAAAAGGAAGAAACTAGCTATAAAAAGGAAGACAAAATTTTTTGATAATGCTCCCACTATAAAATGAGAGGCTATCTCAAAAGATCATGTCGGTGCAAGCTTAGAGTTTAGTGTAGGTCTTGTAAAAATTTTGATCATGTTGAAAAAATGTGCAAAAATAAGGCTAAGTACTAGAGCTAACAACAAGCTCGAGTAATAGAGACATAATAACAATAAAAGGAGCAATTGTTGACCTCCACTTGTTAAAAGGCTAATAACAATATGGGTACTTAGTTATTGGATAATGGTTTCACTCATTATATGACTATAAATGTTGCAAATTTAAGGTACTTGACAAAACTTATGCCTCAAGAATTAAAATTGGTAATAGGCAATATGTGGATGTGAAAGGCAAAGGCACTATTGTTATAGAAACCTAATTAGGTGCAAATCTCATTTCATAAGTCACACACACACACACACACACACACACACACATATATATATATATATATATACAAAACTTGATTAGCATTAGGCAATTACTAGAGCAAGGGTATATTTTGCTAATGAAGAACATGGCTTACATATTTTTTTATTCTAAGTGCTAATTTGTTGACTGTGAAAATGAATCAAAGAATCTTTCCATTAAAATGGAAAGACTTAGTTGCATATACATATGCAGATAAAAAGTCTAGCACAAAATATGCCTTTTATCAATGCCTATGATGATATATTTGATGTGTGCTAATTTGAAAAGCGAAGTAGATAGCCATTTCTAAAAAATCAAGCATTGAGAACTACTAAAAAGATGCAAGTCATTTATATAGATGTTTTTAGTCCTGGAAGGACACTTTATTAAATGGCAATAAGTACATTATGCTTTTCATTAATGATCTAACAAAAATGTGTTAGGTTCGGTAAAATGTCAAATACGTTTCAAAGATTTCAGTTACTTAATGAGAACAAAACAGGATGGAGGATTAAAGTCCTAAAGAGTGATAATAAGACTTAATACATTTTTAACACTACAAGAAAACATGAAAATAGCAATGGAAAATAGCAAAAGACATAAATTTGTAGCTATTTTATGACAGAATAGTGACAGAATTGAGACGGCTATAAATCTGCGATGGTTTTGGGATGGACAACTAGAAGAAATTGGCAATCGAGATGAATCCATTGGTAATATGGGCGCTTTTTTATGGTGCGAGATACAGTAAAGGACTAACGAGGGATTATCTTAGTGATGAAGAATTAATCCATCGCTAAGTGGATTACGTAATTGGATTTTGGATCAGCGATGACAAGGTACTTTGGCAATGGTATAAATAGAGATAGCGACAGACCTATCCATAGTTAAGTTCATTAGTGAATCGGTCATTGTTTCACTAATGAACTTAACGGCAGGCGGGTCCATCGTTATCTCTAATATGTTAAAGCGGCAGTTTCCCTTTCCCCTAATACAGTTCCCTAATTACTCTCTCTGTGCAGCTCTTTCTCTCTCTCTCTCTCTTAGTTTCACTCTTTGTGCATCTCTCTCTCTCTCTCTCTCTTTCTTCCCTTCACATTGGACTTCTCGATTTCCCTCTTCACCTTGGACTTCTCGATTTCCCTATGTTGCAGATGAGTTCCTTATATTTGTAGGCTGCAGCTGCAGTTAGCATTAGTCGACATTATCGGAGGTTAGAGTTAAGTGATTCGATTTTTTTTAATGAATTTCTATTATCTTAGAGAAAAGATTGCATGGATTATGTTATTTTTTATTGAAATTTATATTTTGTTAAATTTCTAGGATTTTTTATTTTTCTGAGCAGCAGTTAGCATTGAATTTGTTTAATTTTTTTTGATATTTTGTTTAAATTGTATTTATATAGTAAGAATTGATTGTTTTTTTTATATTTTTAGGGCATTTTGCTTTTAGGTTTGACTTACATTTTTTATTATGGGTTTCTACATTTTTTATTATTGGTTTCTCTTATGTTGTAAGAATTCTGTTTAAGGGTATTTTTGGTTTAGGGGTATGTTATTTTTGTGATTTTTTATTAATAAACTCGTGGCACTCAAGTTCGAGTTGCTTATCCTCCCTCTCATCATTCACCCCCACTAATGAGCATTCAGACAATCCTTCTACTGGACCAGTTTGATTTTTATGTACTTATGTACTTTATCACCTTTTTATCACAAAAAAATTTGATTTAGTTATTGCAAAATGTAGTCGCTAAGGCCTTTGCAACCAAAATCTTGTAGTCACTATTTTCCTAGTCACTAAGATGAAATTAGCTATTATACAGTAGTTATTTAGCTACTACACTACTGTAGTCACTAAGGTGGTTACTAAATAGAGACTCTCCGATTGTAGTAGCTAAGTAGGAAAACGTAATAGGTAGTAGTGGTGTAGGCGACTAAAAGGACTCAAAATAATGACTTTTTAGCGACTAAAATTTGGAGTCACTAAGCAAATAATTTAGCAACTAACATATTTATAGTTGCTATTTAGAGACAGTTTAACTACTAACTATCTTAGTCTCTAAATAAAGATTATTGTACATGTAGTCTCTAAATAGAGACTGATTAGTGACTAAACTTTGCAGTCTCTAACCATACATTCTAGCTACTAAAAAGTATGTGTAGTAACAAATTAGAGACTACTTAGATACTACATCAGGTAATCGTTAAGCTCTCTTTCTTAGCTACAACCTATTCTAGTTGCTAATTATTTTTAATAATATGAAATTTAATTTAATTTAAATTAATTATTTATTGATAATATTTATTATCTATCAATAATTTTTAATAATATTAAATTAATTATTAATATTAATAATTATTATTTTTTATATTATTTAATTAAAATTAATGTTGCAAAAAATTGAAATGAAATGAAATTATAATATCGTATTATAGAATAAAGAAGAAATACATTAAAATTATACGTTTTAGTACAATTAAAGTCTTCATCACGCATTTTATAATTAAAAATATCAATAAAATAGTACACTAAAGGTTGTGTCTCCAGGTGTGTCATCTCTGGATAGGTCAACGGCGGACAGATCATCTGAAGTCTCAAGGGCCATCAAACCTGCATTTGATGGTGGCACGTGTGATATTCTGGCTAACATAGCAACTAGATCCCTCATCTTATCGAGCTACTCCTGCAACAATTGGACCTTCTTTTCTACCTCTTTTTGGATCTTCTCATTTAGTTGTTGATCAATCATAGAAGAGGATGCAGTAGACTGACAAGAGGTGTTTGTCATATACGTTGAAGAGCTATCACCTAACCAATATACCGATCGTTGGTGCTTCTGATCAGTTGTCACAACTTGTAAGAAGATCGCATTTTCATTGATGATGGTGTCAACCTCTTCCCCTGTTTTCTATCTATTTGCAATATGTTGTTTTGTAGCTTGTATTTTTTGCTACGCATTGCCCTAGAAAATTGGAATATTGAAATAATATATTAATATATATTTAAAATAATACCATTAATTTATTTAATAAACTTACTGATACATTGCAAGACCTAGCATCAACCCAATCTTGAGTGGCCTTGCAGGTATGCAGATACTCAGGCCTGGACAAGAGAACACTTATGGCCGATTTTTTTTTCCTATACAAAAATATTAATAAAGTTAGTAAATATTTATATGGCAATTTTACAAAATCAAAATTAAAATTGAAGTAAGAGTTTCAAGTACTCACAATTCTCCTGATGTGCTCAGAGAATGTAATAGAATCCCTTATGTGTTAAGAAGGTCCCATTCCTGGTTTAGCTTTCTCAGTAAGGCAGTTTCGAGACATGCGTTCTGATTGAGCCCAGAACCCTACACTCTCCCAAGCTTCATTCCATTTAGTCCGCACATATTCTGAAACATGTAACGACCTCCCATATTTCTGCCACTTATTCATATTCCTCCCAATATGCTTTCATGTTACCCTCCATCTTGGCATCCTAGGAGAAATATTTCTAAAAAAAATACGTAAAAAGTAATTCGTTCTAAATATGAAAAAAAATTGTTATAATAATTTATAGTAATATTTCTAACAAAAATTCAACAACATTTCCTTTATTTCATCAATAATCCAATAAAGTAGTCATATTAATTAGGCATCTGCAATGTAACAACATACTTCTATCATACTTCTCTACTACCTTAATCTATATCTTAGTCAATAAACTCAAACACTTCATATATCAAATCTATCATGTCACTAGAAAAAAATACATAAAATGCAACTCATTCTAGGTTTAAAAAAGTTAGAATAATTGATAATAATATTTCTAACAAAAATCTAACGTCATGTCCTTTATTTCATCAATAACCCAATAATGAAGACATTAATTAAGTACCTGTAATGTAGCAAAATACTTCTATAATACTCCTATACTATCCCAATCTACTTCTCAATTAATAAACTCAAACACTTCATATATCAAATGTCATGTCTTTCTAAAAAATATATATATAAAATGTCATGTCTTTCTAAAAAATATATATATAAAATGCAACTCATTCTAGGTTTGAAAAAAAAAGTTAGAATAATTGATAATAATAATATTTCAAACAAAAATCCGACAATATTTCCTTTATTTATCAATAACCCAATAATGAAGATGTATTAATTAGATACCTGTAATGTAGCAGAACACTTCTATAATACTCCTCTACTACCCCAATCTACGTCTCAATTAATGAACTCAAACAGTTCATATATCAAATTTGTCATGTCACAATTATTTAACATATAAGGATAGATAGAATAAGTTATACCTTGAATTCGCCCAACAAAAGTCTATTGTTTGTTGTGTGATGGAGCTTCGATTGAATCATTCAATGTTAATCGGCTCCTTGAAAATAGAGGTGATACGAACAATGCATTGGTAGCTCTCAACAAACCAAAAACGTTTATTTATTTTTCTTATAATTCATTATTTATAGGCTAATTTGATGTTTATTTCTATATTTCTTTATTTTAACTTTATATATAATATATAATGATTTTATAACTCTAACCAATCAAACTCTACTCTTTTATCCACTCCAAACCTCTTCTTTGAATATCCATAATAATAATAATAATAATAATAATAATAATAATAATAATAATAATAATAATAATAATAATAATAATAATAATAATAATATCCATAATAATAATAATAATAATAATAATAATAATAAAGTTAAGTAATACACAAAGCAAAATTACTTAATGTATTTTATAAATAAATATTATATTATGAATTTACTTGCCTCCCATGCTTCAAAGACAACCTCTTTTGACAAAATGCATCTAAGCTATCAGCTATAGATGCAACTACTGATTGTGTAGGCACCGTAGATGATGAAGGCATGCTCCATATAGGTGTTGACTGTGCAAGCATAGTAGATGTTGAAGGCATGCTCTCTATAGCTGTTGACTGCACTGCTGAAGAATTTATAGATGGCTCTATAGGTAACATAGGCAAATCCCCAGTGGAGTAGAAACCTCATATGAATCTAGGGATGTCTCAATAGGAATCACCATCGGATCTCTGTGGCATCCACCTCGTCCTCCACCACGACCTACCCTTAATCCTCGACCATGCCCCACTTTCGTTGATCCTCAACCTCGCATATCTACAATGGAAAATATAAACATATTAATAGATGTCTATTAGAAAAAAAAATGTCAAATGGATATGGAAAAATATCAAAATTATAAATAACACACCAATCACCATCATGATCATTTAGATCATATAGTTTTAGTTCTTCTTCTGATTCAGAATTCGACTAGGATTCAAGTTTCGACTCATCCTCCATTTCATATTTAGACTGGAATTCAATTTCTATTATTGTTCCACTAAGATCGAGCTACAACCAATACATTTTCAATTGCATGAAATTTCAAGTCCTCATCTTGGAGTGGTAGGTATTCATATGGTGAAGGAATTGCTTCATCAAATGATTGGGGAACTTTGACAGTAACTTGTGCTTTTATTTTGTTGAAAACCCACGAATCGATTCTATCATGTCTCAAGCTAGGATATGGACAGTAATACACTTGAATTACCCAGAACAAAAGGTTTATACTTGTTGAATCTACGCATGTGGTTCACCTCTACAATGTTATATTTTGGATGAATCCTCATCCCTACATTCAATGTAGGATCAAACCATTCACACTTGAGTCGAACGATTCATTTAATTGGCCAACCAGGGTACTTTAACTCTATGACTTCCTCAAGCATACCATAGTAATTGTTCTCATGATAATCACTATAGTTACAACCTTTGATGCAAACGTCACTGTTCATTATGCCATGATTAGTTCCATATGCCTTTGAGTGAAATTTATAACAATTCATAAAATACACAGGATATGTTCACACAGTCCTCAAAGGTCATTTAGCAAGATCATTGAGTTTTGTGTTTAAGACATTAGTGTTTGAAAGATTCTTTGCCTACATAAATAAATAAATAAATATAAATATATATATGAGAGAACAATCCGTAAATGGTATATTATCATTACTTACATATGTATTGAACCACGATGCAAATTCTATTTCTAATAGATCTTCTACTTCGATATCAATTATGTCTACGCGACTTTTGCAAAGCTCGTCAGTGTAAATCCTTTTAAAACTAATGTATTTATATGCTTACATTAAAGATGAATAAAAAAAATACAAATATTGGATAACTAAACACATTGTTTCATGAATAAAGAATACATACTTGTTATATGGTTCCATTTTCGAGCAATTCAGTAATACGTAAGTGTGTTCAACATAAATCTCTTCCAATGATAGTAGTCTAGATTTGGCTCGTCTGGGATATTTAAAAATAGACAATGCCTGTTTATTTCATCTTGATTCACTTCACCTCCATCATCATTTCACAATACCTGTCTGTGTCTTGTGTGTACATGCTCCTCAAAAGTAGTAAGAGCAAAATGATGATGCTTCTTCAACTAAATAGGCATTATATATTGAACCTTCAACACGTGCCTTATTTTTCACATTATTTTTTAGCTTACGAAGGTACCTAAATTATTTAAATTAGCTGGTCACATAAGATGAAGTGAAATAGAACTAAATGAAGTTATTAAGAATTACCTCTTAAAAGGGTACATCCATCGATATTGCATCGGCCATGCAAGTTATGCCTCACAATGCAAGTGAACAAGCAAACATTCCATCGACTCAAAGAAGCTAAGAGGAAAGGTGCACTCAATCTTTCATAAAATAATTAGGATTCTGCCTCAAGCCTAGCCATGTCATTATTTTTTATAACGGTAGTAGTAAGATCCTTGAAAAACATGCTCAACTCCATTAATGCCTTCTACACATTTAGTGGCAACAATTCACAAAAAGCAATAGGCAACAATTCGCAAAAAACATGGCAGTTGTGGTTCTTCATCCCAAACAACTTAAGTTTCTACATGTCGAGATTTAGACATATTTAAAACATATCCATAAGGGAATCTCATATTCTTAATCCATTCACATAACATATTTTTACCTATCTTATCAAGTGTGTAACAAGCTTTAGGGTATTTACCTGTTCCCTCTGACTTTTTCAACTTCGATAGTTGACAATACTCATTCAACTTTTGTCTAGATTTAGTAGTGTCTTTTGTTTTATCTGGCATATTCATAATTATGTTAAACACATTATCAAAGACATTTTTCTTAATATGCATGACATCTAAGTTGTGTTGAATTAGTAGAGCGCTTTAATAAGGCAAATCCCTAAAGATGCTCTTCTTCTTCCAACCGTGAGATTTACAGATTGGACCATTAGTATTAGAGGTGTCGATTTCAGTAACCTTCTTTAATCCAAGGTTATTAATTTGGTCTAGAATATTATTTCCATTCAGGTGCATTGATGTAACAACTCTTGTTTACAAAAAAACATATCGATTTTGCCAAAATATATGGTTTATAGGTAAGAACAGATGATTGGTGTTGAACCGAGATTATTTTCCACTCTTTAATAGTGTGACTGCCTCTGAGTGACCTATGCAATACAAAGATGTCAATTAGCCAGCGGTGCTTCAACCTGATAGCATTGCAAAATCAAGAAAATCATTAATGGTCCACATTAAGGCGGTTCGTAATTGGAAATTTTGTTCCAATGAAATGTCATATGTCAATACTCCAATATCCCACTATTTTTTTTAACTCTGTTATAAATGATTGTAAAAATACA
Organism: Omphalea diandra; assembly: GCA_949677035.1. Classification (NCBI taxonomy): domain Eukaryota; kingdom Viridiplantae; phylum Streptophyta; class Magnoliopsida; order Malpighiales; family Euphorbiaceae; genus Omphalea; species Omphalea diandra. Next base: position 9,499 of record CATIWR010173864.1, read on the forward strand.
TCTAGCTTCTCTTTAAGATTTTTAGGACCTGGCATAAGCACAGTTAGAAACATAGATGTCTCTTTCATACACAACTTTGACGATAGATTATAAACTATTAAGATCACTAGCCATAATGAGTATTGTTGCTTTGATTGCCCAAAAGGTTGGAATCCATTGTTAGATAACCCTAGTCTTACATTTTAACTCTCAAATGCAAAATTGGATGCACTGTATTGAAATGCTACCAAGCAATGGAATCAGAGCAGTGCTGCATTCTCCTTCTATGACCTCATGCTCTGCATCCACTTCATTTCCCTTACTGTAGCCTTCAAAGCATACAACTTTAGTAATCGAAGAGTTAGAGAAAAGTAATACATTTTCTTATAAGGAACATTGGTTTTCCTTTTTCTACTCAAATTTGCTTGAGAGGTCTCTTATAGCATTGATGGCCACAAATCTTACAAATTATGAGATCACTGTGTTCTCCCCAAAACAACAGACAATCATTATTACAATAATGGATCTTCTCAACTTGTAAGCTCAACCGTCTGACCAACCTTTTAGTACGATAAAGTTATAGGTCATAAGAGTATCATCTAACACCATCTCCTTTATCAACTAAGCAATATTATTAAACTCCCTTTTCAGACATTTGGTGCTTCGCTTTCAAATTTAGCGTTCTAGCAGCTAATGATAGTTGTGAATGCTCTTAGCAGCTAGGCAATAATTCTTTATTTGCAGTACTTAGCATGTCAAAAAATTTTGTACTTCAAGATTAGAAGGTTCATCTGGTATTTTCATTAGGATTGAAATGAATTATGATGGCATCAATAACCATAGTATGGTATGCATTTTCAATTGGCTCAACTGTTGGTTGGACATCACTATAAGTTTGACATTGAACATATTCCATTTCCCCATGTCTTGTCCAAACTTAATATATCGGTATGAAGCCATTTTTCATCAAGTGATACTTTACGGTATCAACTTCTTGATAAGCATGGTTTCAACATTTGGTAAGTGTACATGGTCACTTTATCTTATTTTTGTCAATCCATTAGGGTTTACTACATGTAAACTCTAAAAATTCGTTCAAACCAACCAAGAACTCTAGGCTTAAATAACCATTTGTAAGCTTATGATACATCCAATTTTGATCTGATCATTTTAAATGCAAAGCTGTCATAATTATTGACAACATTAGGTAATCACTTATAAGGCTTATTAAGTTTAGCCACAAGTACTAAATTTTAATTAAGAACTATTTAACTAAACTCCTTATATCTCATTTGATTAATTTAAAGGTAAGAACATATCCCATTTGGAAATATGTCTTTACATAACCTTGAACGAATGTCTGTTTGTTCATATATCTATAGAAAATTTGACTGTATCTCCCCTCAATTCTCTAAATGCACGATATATAATAGGTGGTAATCCATATGACAAACCATTTAAGGTAAGCACATGAATTTCACATATTCCAATATGCATTTAGAGAATAGGGGGATATCCAATCAAATTTTCGTGTGTGTGTGTGTGTGTATGTGTGTGTGTGTGTGTGTGTGTGTGTGTGTGTGTGTGTGTGTATATATATATATATATATATTCATTAGGTTTACATTAAGACAACACATTCCAAACTATCCAACTAGACAATTCAGTAACCTCTCACAATGAGTAAGGAGTGCACTAACCAAGTTTCTAACGGTAACTAAAATATTTGTACAATTTTGAACATCAAAATCATGTTCAAATAAACTCTTTACTTCTTTTTCTTGTCCAAGCATCATTTGTCATCAAAAGAAGAGAATAATAAAGAGTTGATGAGACCCAATTAAACAATGAATGGGAATTTAACTTTATTATACAAAAATATAATAGTAAAAAAACAATAAATAAGAATCTTAATATTTTTCGATGAATTTCATGATCTAAATATATCAAGAAAAGTTAAAATTATTTCAAATAAAGAAACAATTTATTTCTAAAAAAGAAAACTTAATTATTCTTGTTATAGGAAATAAAAATACAATATTCAATTGGATTAGTGCCAAAAAGGCACATTGGACAGATTTAATACCTGAAAAATCTATAAATTTACTTAAGCATAAAATTATTCAAAGAAAATAACCAAACAAAAAAAAAAAAAAAAAGAAGAGGAACTACTACTAACCTAAGGTGTGGTGGTCTACAATGGCCTTTAAAGTAGAATGGAGAGATGAAAGAGAGTTGGAATTTTTTTTTTTTTTTAGAGAATATTAATCACATTGTATATTGACTATAGTCATCGAATCTCCTAATAAAATCAACAAAAGAATTACAAAATTCAAAATTTCATATGTTGAATCCCTCATCCAACATTAGCACCTGTCAGTGGCAAATTACTAAATAAATTTAGAGTACTTAAAAATAATGTATCTTTTTTATAAAAATATACAATTTATTTTATATGTTTTTAAGTGAATTTCATATATTTATAAGTGCAAAATATATTATATTTGCATATTTTGGGTGCACAGAATAAAATTTCCACCTACAAAAAATATTGCCATAAACTAACAAATATGTAGAGGACAGGAAAACACAACACCACAAGTACACAAAACTCTGAACAACAACTAAGTATGGGTATGGGTGGCAAAAATTGATTTGCACTGTATGTTGACAAAGATACATACATATATAAAATTAGGAATTTACCAAGAAATAGTAAGATAGGCCAACAAATGGGACATTTGCATGTTTAGCATAATTGATGTGTATAATAGCATTGGTAAATCGTTCTACAAACAGAAAGCTTGATATAAGTGCAAAATATTAGATTCTTTCATAATATAGTTAAACAAAAATATCTATGAGTCATATTAATAGATTAAAATTAGATGATGATATTATTACAAAAGATCCTACGATAATTGGAAATGTTGTGATAGATTTCTACAAGAATCTACTCAATAGAAAGCTGTTTAATAATTGGAAATAGCCTTTCAAACAAAGTATTATCATTTTTTTATACTAAGTGCTACATAAAACCCACCATGGACCATGCCAAACTTGGTAAGATTTTTTTTTTTAGTTACAAAATAAATAAAAGTAGAAGATATTTACTAGAAAATGACATGAAAGATGACATCTATTAAAAAGACAGAAGCCAAGCTAGTGGTTGGCATGGCCTTAATGTATTTATTTTTGAGAAATAATAATAATAATAAAGAGGAATGAGAGGCAGGTCATTTGCAGTTAAAAAGAAAGGTTAAAACCAAAACCTATTTGTGCTCATCTTTTATAACATTAGACGCAAAAATTCCAAAAACTAGTCCCAGTTAAGCTCAAAACAGATCGCAAAACAAAAAGTGTGTACAGCTGTGTCGGAATTACTTAATAATGAAAGAATATTTTATTAAATAAAGGTGACACCTCTTAGAATAATTCAAAATGTTCATCAATCTGAAGGCTTAAATGGTTATTGACCCATTCTTATTGCATGTAATTTAGATGTGCATTGCCTAGCTATTAGCTGAAAACCTTCAAATATTTTTGTCTCTATTAATTCACAATATCTAGCCTACATTCATTCCAAGAATGAAAACTATTGAATATTTATTATTGACATGTGAACGTATGAGGCATTATCATAGACAAAGTAAGGAAGCTAAATTGCACAAGAAAAATTAATCTGAGAAAAGCATATGACTCAATGAAATCGAACTTCTTAAAAGAACTGAGATTTAATCATGAAGTGCATCAGATCTAATAATTTTTTTTTTTTTATCATGATCAATGGATCTCTAGAGGGATGTTTCAATGATCAAAGAGGAGTCAATCATCTGTGTTTTACAGACGACTTGTTTATTTTTTCTATGGAGTTTTAGAATCTATTACAGTGACGAAAGAAGTGAGGAAAAATTTTCATGAAGCTTTATATGAATGTTATAATAGTCTGCCAAATTGATATAATAGTCTCATTTGTTCTTTGAATCATGGCAACTTTTTTTTCACTTTTTCTCTACTAGATTTTTGCATCCTTCAATTTGGCAGAGGGATTATGCATGCCTAAAGTGTCTGCTGAGAGCCCATGGAATTTTGAGATGAAACTTAATAAACAAACTTTTTCTAGCTGTTTCCAGTATCATGTAACATATGAGGTTTGTTTTCCTATTTTTATTGTACATTTGTTGCTTTCTTTTCATATTTTAGTTTCCTCATTGTCTCGTGCTTTTATATGACTATGGGTGGTATTATTTTTCTAATTGCATTGACTTATGAGTATCAAAACGTAATATTGAACCATAATTTGGGATTTTCTCTGTTACTGCATTACTTATGAGTATCAAAACGTAAAATTTATGAAGAAGAAAAATGAGAAGAGGTAAACGGAGATAGAAAAAAAGAAAACATTCTCAACAAACAAACATAATAAAAGCAAAACGAAGAGGAAAAATAAACAAACTAAAGACCCAATTTAGGAGTCAATTAGTAGCAACAAGATAATTTCACATTCCAATTTCAGACATTTTCATTTTCTTAAGAACCAAAAAGAAAATTCAAGAAACAAAAAAAAGAAAACCCAAGATGTACCAATACAATCTTGCTTCGCAAAATTTGGGAGTCAATTAGTTGAGGATTGACAAATCTTGCTTTCGATAACACTCTTAACCTGAGTAACACCGTGAGAACCTCGAAGAATGAAACCAATTGGAGATGGCAATTGTTAAGGTTCGCAAACCAATCGAATATGACAATTGTTAGGGTTCGCAGCTTAATGAAAGGAGATTGAAGGGGGTGTAGTGAAATCAGATTCCTTTTGCTAGGGCATAGTGAGAGGAGATACAAGAGAAGAAATGGTGTGAAGGAGACAAGAAAAGGAAAAAATGAGAAGAGAAAATGGAAAAGAAAGAAGACTCACCTGGTTATTTATTATTATTATTTTTTTACGTTACTTAGCCATTGCTTAGCTACTTCATGAAAGTAGTAGCTAAAATTAGCGACTACAACATGTATACTTCCTAAGCTACTCCTAAATTTATTTTCATTTATCTACTATACAAAACAGTTGCTATTTAGTGACTAACAACTAAGCAATAGCTAGAGATTATCATTATAATTCTAAATATTACATATAATATTTAGAATGTAATACATTATATATAATATTAATATATATTAACATTTATAATATAATATATTATATAAATAATTATTTTATAATATACTATATTATACTTTATTTAATAATATAAATAATATTAATACTAATATCATAATTAATATTATATACTATTATATTTTATCTAAATATTATATTATATTATATATAAATATAATATAATTATATAATATATTAAACTTATATGTTATATATAATATATTATCATAATTTATAATATAATATTTTATTGCATATAATTAGCTACTCCTTACCTACTAAAATAAGCAGTAGCTAAGTTTAGCGACTAATAAATGTTAGTAGCTAACCTTCTAACATTTTATTTTATCTTAGCTACTATAATTGTTAGTTGCTATTTAGTGACTAACATATTACTAGTAGCTAACTCATGGACTTCAGAGATCGATTAGCTACTAAACAACTAGTTCCTAACCTTAGAGACTAACAAAAGTTAGTAGCTAAGTGAATACAAAATTTGTATGCTCTTAGCTACTATAATAATTACTTGCTATTTAGCGACTATAGACTTTTAGTAGCCAATTCATGAGCTTAGTGACTGATTGGCTACTAATTCACGTAGTCATTAAGTGTAGCGATTAACTACACATTAGTTGCTAAGTGCTGAGCGAGAAAAATTTATTTCACACTATATTTTTAGTCTCATTTTAGCTACTACTTGGCTTATAGTCATTAGTTAGCAATTGCATAACTAATACATTTTAGTAGCTAACAATTGACACCTTTAATTTAGCGACCAAATAGTCTTTGTTTAGTCGTTAAGTTTTAGGTAGTCTCTATTTAGCTACTAACACATGTAGTAGTTAATTTTTAATTGTTATTTTTATATTTTCTTGTAGTGTATGTACTTTATATATTATACTATTTGGTATTTTTTTATTTATACTTTCTGATATACTTTTGTGATATTTATTTATTAATAATACTATTATTTTTGATATTTCATCCTTATGATAATATAAAAATATTTAAAGATATAAGCAATTATAAATATATATTCATTAAATTTATTAATATTAATATATATTTTTATATACATTAAAATATTAATATATATATATATATATATATTCATTAAATTTATAAAGAAAATTGGAATTGCAAAATTAGCGACGAACTCCATTGTCAGTCGTTATAATTGCATAAATAGCAACAAATAAGTGTTCATTAAATCATTCTAATGACGAATAATTCCATCACTGCATCATTGCCAATCTAGCGACATAGTTTGTGACAAAATATATTTATCGCTAACGTATCATCTATGCTAGATGACGGGAATTGGGAGGCTATTTTTGTGATGGATGTCAGTCACAGATCCGTCACTATTTTTATTAAGGGACCCTCTAAAATCGTCACTATTTTGTTTAGCATCCACCACTTTAGTGAAGGGCGCCATCCTTCAGTGACCCGTCACTATACGTATTTAGCGATGGAATTCATTATGTTAGCAACAGATTTTGTCCATCGCTAATCGATGTTACTTTTGTAGTGTAATAAGCTTAACAAGTTTCATTAGTAGGCAAGCATCAAGCATCAGTTTGTTGTCACCTATTCTCCATAACAAAATCATGTCAACAAGAGTAAGAAGAAGACTGTGATATAAATAGCTAGATGTTTTATGCTAAAAAATAAGCATCTAAAGGAGTATTGGGTAGAGGCAACAAATATCTATTTATCTCTTAAAAATACTTCTTATAAAGGCTTTAAAGAATAATGCTTCACATGAAACTTAGCATAGAGTCAAGCCTAAAATTGATCATGTCAAGGTATTTAAAAGTCATCATTATACTCATCTTCTTGAAATAAAGAGAGATAAGCTTAGTGAGAAGGTTGAGGTTGGAATTCTAATAGGCTATAACAGCAACTCAACGGACAATATAATTCAAAATTTGAAGTCTAAGAGTATGGAGGCATGTAAAAATGTAAAGACAAATTAAGGTGCATGTTGGAATTAGGAGCTTAAAACTTTAAATAAGAATTTCAATTAAAAAAAAAAAGAAATCCCACGTATAAGATGCAACTTTAATGAAGATGAAGCAAAAATTAAAATTGATAAAGATTTAAAAATAAAGTTTTAAGAACCAAGTCTTTATCTAATATGTACAACAAATACAATATGGCTTTCATGAAACTTCAAGGTTAGGATAAAGTTGCAAAGTTAAAGGATTTGAGGGTTATAATAGAGGAGAAATTAAGAATGATAAAAAAAAAAAATAATACTTGGAAATTAATTGACAAAGTTACTAATAAGAAGTTTACTAGATTAAGATGGGTGTATAAAACCAATCTCAGTCTTAATGGTTCAATCAATAAGTTTAAGCAAGATTGGTGATTAAAGGGTACTACTTAGGATAGTAAAGAGGGATTTTTTCAATACCATTATACTAGTTATAAAGTATGATATTGTCAAATTATTGCTTTCTTTATCAACTTAAAAAAGTAGAATTGATGTAAAATCAACATTCCTTAATGGCTATCTTAAGGAGGAGTTGCATGTTGAACAACCACTTAGATTTATAATGAAAAGAAAAGAAGATAAAGTGTGTGTGAGTGCTTTGATCTTCAATTAAAAGAGTAAAAATTTTTTTATACCTCCTAAACTTTTTATCCACCATTAAGGAACCAAGAAGATGTGAAGTCATACTTTTGTACAACCTCTAAAAATGGCAAATGTAAGTATCATCAGGGGGATCATAAGGATAGGCTTTTTAGAGTTTTAGAGCTCGTGATAAGTTATGGATGGTCATTAGGGGACCTTAAAGGGGTAATATTTTGATAACTCAATGAAATTTTAAATGGAGTCGCCACTCGACTTTGGTCGGGACAAATTTCAAGCTAGGATAAGATTTAGTCCAAATAGGTCTTCTAGAAGGCCCAACCTATCTTCATCCATTAGAGATTTAGGTTCAAGACTTGGTTACAATTAGAGAAAGATGTGTGACACCCTTGGGTTGCTTCGATTGAAATATCTAGCCATCGGATAAATCTTTGATTCACTTTTATAAGTTTTATCCACATCCATTAATATGTCCATTTTAGATAGTCCTAAACATACATCTAACACATTGTTCTCATAATGACATTGAGAAAATAAATACATTCAACGATAAGGGATAGGGACATATGAGATCATATGGGTGTGTATACATAGTGATTATGGAAAAACATAAGCTTCAGACCTGTAGAAACAACCTTCAAGTTAGTTTTATGCATTATCAAAAGAAGAGAATTTATCCTAGGAATATCAATATAAAGAGGGGAGGGGATTTCACCTTTTGACTCTTAGTTACTTATGGCTTATACAATGTCTTCAAATGCCAAATGTACAAAATGAATGAGGTATATGTGATGCAAACATATAAGCATGTTGCCTTGATAAGAAATTGATTCTCCTGCCGGCGATAAAATAAAGAAAAAAAGGGGGAGATAAAGAGAGAACACTTAAGCACATCAAAATGGTAGCATAAATGGTATAAAATGATGAGGATGGTGGATATGCATGCCATATAATAAAGTAAAGCATATATTATGGGAAATGAATGAAAAACAAATGAATCATGGGGTCTTAGGTTGTTGTAACCTCTCCCAATCATTTTCAACCACAATAAGAATTATAGATATGGGAAATGAACAAGCAATAAAAAAAAAAGGGATGTAAACAAGGATGCATGCACTAATCATACAAAATGGACATATCAAGCACAAGTGGCAATGTATAAAACTTGAGATGTTTTTAGCTTTAGGCGAAAGGAAAATTTGAAAGCTCAAAATTGATTAAAATCTTTAGTTTTGCAATAAAAACTCTTATTAGAAAAATAGAAATAGAAGTTTGTTTTATTCATTCTTTCTAATAAGAAACAAAATTTTGTATCATTATTAATGAAAAATATTATAAAGTGAAGTGCATATTGTAATAACCTAATTTTTTTTTTGTTTGAGAATATTGAATTATTTTCTTTTATTGGTGAATAATTAATTAAACTAAATAAATAAAATAATGGAATAAAAACGGATAAATTCACTATAATAAACTTTGGTTGTTGAAAGAATAAGCAAGGAGGGATTTATTTGGAATAAGGCAAGTAATGTGGAAGTAAAATGGAAAATTTTTCCATCTCCTCCATTTGAAATCCCCCTCACCCTTCATTCTCCCTTTTTCTTTTTCCTTATCTTTTCCTTTTTCTTTTCCCTTCACTGTTGCCACCATCATGCTTCGGACAATGCCGCCACCTCACCTGTACCTCCAAAGTCGTCGATATGCTCCTTCCCCTCTCTCATGCGCAATGATAGTTAAGGAAAAAGGTGAAGCTTGTGCTACTGCCACCTCACTGGCATTCCATGTTGCCTAATGTCAATTGACAACCTCCTTTAAGCTCAAACACACTTCCTTAATGTCTATCCATCCTTATTCTTGAACCATCTTTCTTGGTATTTTCTTTTCTTTCAAATTCCCTTGAGTTTCCTCTATTTTTCTTCTTCCTTAGTTAGTTTACTTAAATTAATTGATGATTTTACAAAGTTGATAACATTTATTTTAAAAAAATTAAATAAGTTAATTAATGATTATACAAGATTGTTAACACATTTCCTTAAGAGAAAAACATTAGCTAAAATAGTGTGTGTGTGTGTGTGTATATAATTCATATAAATATTTTTGTTTTACTTAAGAGAATTTGGATATATTGTTAATGATTATTGAATTAACGTAATTCATTAGTTTAATAGGAATATATTATTTATTATATGATTATTGAAGATTATTATTGATATAATTATCAATTAAGTAATTATTGTTTTTTATGAGTATTTATGATTGTTGAAAATTATATGAATAATTTTGTTAAATTAACAATTATTAATTATTGGATTATGTATCTGTTTAGTTAGGAATATGAGAAGTTTAGAAACCCGACCTGGTTGGGAATATGAGAAGTTTAGAGACCTAGCTGAATTGAATGATGTTGAACTATATTATATAAATGTTTTTACAGGAAATTGACCATTTTATGGGAGGGTTATGCCTAGTTTTTATGGAAGGCATAGTCAAAATTTCAGTGAAAATTAAAATAAGGATTTATGAAAATTTATAATCTTAGACTCTTTTGCCACCCAAGCTGCACCACCGAAAGTATAGGAGCCTTTCACTATCCTCAACTTTTTGTGAGTTAATATTATATACTTTTATGACATACTAGCTAGTTTATAATATCAATATTACATTCATGACGTGACATTCATAAGCATTACATTCATGACACGATAGTTTTAGCATATTATTATTAATGTTGCATTATATGTCTATATGTGTCTATAATAATTTGTGATATATAATGTGTGATATTGATGTGAACTATGATATTGATGTGATTGTGAAGTGAGAGTATTAGTAGAACATGCCACCTGATAGTTTACATTAGGATCAAGTGTGCACTAGTTTGATCAAATATAAATATTATGATATGATAGTGTCCTAGTTGAGCTTGCTATATGGACTTATGATAATAAAATATTATGATATGATAGTGTCCTGGTTAAGCATGCTCTTTAGGTCTAGGACATTAAAATATTATGATATGATAGTGTCATAGTTGAGCTTGCTCTCTAGGTTTAGTATATTAAAATAATATGATGTGATAGTGTCATTACTGAGCTTGCTCTATGAGCTTAGAATATTAAAAATATGATGATGTGATAGTGCCCTAGTTGAGTTTGCTCTTTCGGCTTAGGATATGATACAAAAATATTATGATATGATGAGATTATTAGCACCATGATCGAGCTTGCTCTCCGGGTAATTATACATTAAAATAAGTGGACTAGTTAGCGACCCTAGTCGATCTTACTCTCTGGATGCTAATCAATGTAGATTAAGAGGGCCTAATGGCTTGAAGTATAGGGTTTTGTTCTTGTCCTCATTCCATATAATTGATTATGTTGATAAATAATATATACATTTGATATTAAATATTTATTATTATTTTATTTGAACTTAAGAAGTATTTTCATTTCAATTGATAAATAATATCAACACATATATATTAGTTAGTCATCCAATGTTTGTATATTTGTCATGTGTGATTTGTGTTAAGGTGTGAATGCATGCTCACCTAATAGGTTATAGGAGTATATAATATTACCTCACTTTCGAGATTGGTAGTCATAATTAATTTTTCAGGTATTAGTTTATTCGAAAAATTATTTATGGCAACCCTGCAGTCCTTCATCTATGTGGGCATATTATGTAATAAATATTTCAATTTTATTTAAATTCTAGACTTTCACGCAATAAGACTTGCATACTAATGAATAGTGTTAATTTAAATACTATATTCATGCCATGTTAGCATGGACTTTAGGGATTGAATCCATCTAGCTTATTCAATAGATTATTTGTGGTAGCCCTGCAATCTTTCATTTGCATGGGCATATAATGTAATATTTATTTCAATTTTATTTAAATTATAGACCTTCGTGTAGTAAGACTTATATACTAATGAATAGTGTGAATTTAAATACTATATTTATGCCATGTAAGCATGGATTGTAGGAATTAAATCCATCTTTCCCAATACTTAATTGATGATGTATGCCATGAACTTTACGACATATGTAAATCGTGGTGGATGTTATCTATTATCCTTACATAGCTACAATAATTAATAATTAAAGATTAATTGAGGATAAGGTGAAATAGGCTTACTACGGGTTTCGGAGGCCTCCCTATTCCCTAGCATCGATCATGGCCTAAATGGGGTTGTGACAAAGTTGGTATTAGAGCTTTAGGTTTAGAATTCCTAAGGCCTAGCATGGTTTCTGTAGATCCTGCAGAGTTAGGATCTAACATGTCTTTGTGTATTTTCATTATTTTTAGTTTTTATGTTTATCGATAACATGTCTGTTACTCAAATGCTAGAGTCTTATTAGATCAGGGTGCTGCACACTCATTTGTCTCCCATAGTTTCTCCATGAGTTTGGGTCTTCATCCAGCTAGGCTACAGTTTCCTTTGTCAGTCATCACACCTTTGAATGATGCCTTAAAGGTGGATGTTATTAAACCTTTAGATTTCAAGTCTTATTTTGATGATCATAACCATATCTAAGAGCTAACCTTTATCTAAGTTATTTGTGTTAATTCTTACAAGTACATTAATTCATTGAATTATAATGATTAGAGAAAGAGTTATGATTAGAAACTCTAAGTATTAAAAGAGTAAAGATCAAACAAACTAAGCTTGACAGTCCAACGGGTGTTGCCATTATCCAACAGGCATTATGACTCTAGCAACGGGCGTTAAAGGAACTCAATAGGCGTAAGAGTATCACCCATGCATGAGCAAAGTCTTTTGGATCTCACAATATACATTGTCCCCTATTATAGCAGGCATTGTATAACTCAAACACATGAGTTATGCATATTCAACTTAGCAACAAGCATTGCAATTTGGCAACAATGATTGTTCTTAATCTCATAACAGGAGTTGCATTTTCGTAACAGGTATTGGACCAAGTGACTTGAATTGAGTAAAACTCTTAAGATCATGAAACGAGCATTGGAAAAGCTCCCTAGATTAAGCTAAAGTTTCTGGATCTTCAATGAGGCACACTCAATAACTTAATAGGTGTTAAAGATGTCCAACAGACATTAGAAGTTCACCAATAGTTATTGGAGTACTATTGAAGATATTGGAAAATAGAATATCAAGTTCACACCTTTCTAAAAATCTATAACGATCATTATTCATACTTTAAGGATTGATATTGAAACCCAATAGGCATTGAGAATATCTAATAGCCATTGAAGTTGCTGAATCAACAAATGAGAAAGTCAAAGGAGGAGCGTCGAGATAAAATTCTCTCTAACAACTAGTCTTAATGGGCATTTCATTAGTACCAAGATCATTGAAGTTGTATTTTACTTGATAACCATCCATTTTCATGAAATAAATGATGGTTGATGACTCAACAACAGATGTGGAGAATTTTCAATAGGCATTGATTGTTTTTAGCTGTAATATGAAGTGACAGCTTTCTTTCTAACGACTAGTTTTTTGTTTCAACCTATAAAAGGACCTGTTTTCAACAAAAATAAAAAGAGAATTGTTCTGTTAAGTGAGTATTTTATTGTGAAAGCTATTGTCAAATCAAAAGGGTGAACCAAGAGTGATCTAACAATCAAGAGAAGTTCATTATTTAAAGTTTGCAAGTGTTATCTTTAAAATAGAGTTTGAAGAGCAAGCTTACCAGATATTCTCTCAATAAGATCAAGCATACTTTGTGATTGTATTTTAAAGTGTTTTATTGCTTGAGTGAGAGAGTTATCCTTATCCTTAAAGTTGTATTTTGTTTGAGAAAACCCTTAGTTAAGAGATCTTAAAAACAAAATACAACTTTATAACTTAGCATACTAAGATTTGTGAGAGGTTTAAGGTAGTACCTAAAAACTATTTTGGAATAAGGTTTTAGTAGTACCCCTAAGTCTAGTTATGACAGCTCGGTAATGGCCGAAAACTACAATCATAAAGGTTGTTGATAATACCTTAAACTATCTAGATAGTGAAGGCTACAGTGGGAATACTAGAGGAGAAGATGTAGGAAAGTTGTGTTGAACCTCTATAATCTTGTGTCTTGATCCTTCATACATTTTCGTACTTAATTTTTATTTTTAATTACTTGGCATTACCTCATTCAACCCCCTTCTAGGGTGCTAAGGGACAATAATTGGTATTAGAGCAAGACTCAACATCAAAGCTTAAGTGCTTAGAGTAAAGATCATGGTAAGTCATGAAGAATCACAATCCATCCATAAGCCTCTATTTTTCAAGGGAAATGATTATGGTTACTGGAAGAATCATATAGAGATCTTCCTTGACGATGAAACCATTGACCTTTGGGACATTGGTGAGTAAGGAAAAGAAGTTCCAATAAAACTTATTGGACAAGTTCTAGCACTAAAGCCTGCAAGTGAATAGACTGATAAAGAAAAGAAAGCAAACCTAAAGAATAAAAGAGCAATACATATTCTCTTATGTGTAATCCATAAATCTTAGTATGCTAAGTTACAAATGTGTACATCAGCTAAAGAAATATGGGACACATTGCAAACTCAACATGAAGGAACTAGTGAAGTAAAGAAGAAAATGATACAAATGCACACACACATGTATGAAACATTTGTATACCAACTTGGTGAAACCATTACTGAGATGTACAATAGATTTATAAACATTATATGAACTCTTAAAACTTTAAGAAAATGTTATTCAAATAAAGATATGATAGAAAAAATTTTGAGAACATTTCCCAAAGATAAGTGGGAAGTTAAGAAGATAGCTATAAAGGAAGCCAACAAGCTAGAAACCTTGTCACTTGATTAGCTTATGGGAAAACTATTGGCTCATGAAATCACTCTTTGAAAGCTAGTTGAAAACATATGAATAAGAAAGACTTGGCATTGAAAGCTTAAATTGTACATTCTGCATCTCCATCTACTTCTTTTTTTACTAACATCTTTTTATAGTGATGATGAAGATAGTAGTGAAGATAAAAATCTTACCTTCTTCATCGATCAAGTAAAGATATTCTTTTTAAACAAAAAGGGTAGGAAGACAAGGAGATAAAAGAAGACAAGTAGCAAGAGTCTATCATTTGCTATAGATGCAATGAGAAAGGACACATAAAATCATATTGTCCTAAGATAATAAAAAAAAAGTAAGTTCCCTTATAGAAAACAGAGCTCCAAGACAGGAAAAGAAATGTACAAAGCCACCTAGGATGACACTAGTGATTCTGAACCTGATGAAGATGAGACAAGAAAGAAACTCGTCAACCTTTGTCCTATGGCAACTTAGGAGCAATCAAATGAATCCTCAAGTGAACACTCATCTAACACTGATAGTGACGATGATGATGACAAAGAGGTAAATCCTTTTGACTCTTACTTTAGAGATGCATTGTATTTTATAATCACCAAATTCAATATGAAAGTTGAGACTCTCAAGTCCAACACCTCTTCTCTTAAAAAAGACAACAAATATTTAAAAGATTATGCTAAAGGTTAAGAAACTCTAGCTAAGGAGGTTGAGTCTCTCATAGTGAGAACCTTAAGCTTAAAGAAAGCCTCCAAAGTTCACCAAAGGAAAGAAAAAGTTAGACTCTATCCTTAAGGCCTAAAGAAGTCCATCCATCAAATATGGATTAGGTTATAATACCACCACTTTAATGGCTCCCTTCTCTTCTTAAATGGCATTTGTTAAAGCCAAGGAGAATAATGCATCTAACCATGTTATGGAGCAAAAAGTTTTCGAAAAGGGAAATGGTCACTAATAATAGCTCAAAAAGGAATTCTCAACACAATCACACACCATTGAGAAAAGTTCCACATAGAGATAATTATGCCTACATGTATCACTCTTACAAGCTTAAGAGATAAGGTATGCAAAGACATAAAGATTGGCACAATTTTAGATATAGACACACATAACATTAAAGAATTCCTCACTTAAGAAATACTTTTAGACACATTACTCAAAAGAGCTACAAGTCTAGAAAACATTATGTAAATTTTCTACCTAAAAGTAACACACTAGCTCACTTTGATGGTGATTATTTTTACTGTGGTATATATGGCCACATTGTTTATCATTGCCATTTTAGAAGGCATGATGAGCAGTTGGCAAGAGTTAACCCTTTAGGACATAAGAAGGTTTAGGTATCTAAGACATAATCTTCTTTGATAGTGGATGTTCAAGGCATATGATAGGAGAAAGGAAGTTATTCAGACAATTAGAGAAGATTAAAGATCTTGGTGACGTGTCTTTTGGAGATAATGGACAAAGCCAAAATTATTGGCATTGTCTTTATAGTGGATAAAGGTAAAACTTGGCATATAAGGCTAGGACATGCTAGCATGGAACTCCTTAATAAGCTAAACATAAGAAACTTGGTTGAAGGTTTACCTGAAATCAAGTTTGAAAAGGAAGGAGTTTGTGAAGCATGTCAATGAGGTAAACAAAATAAATCCTCATTAAAAACCAAAAGCAAGGTAAGTTCATCTAGACTATTGCAATTGCTTCACATGGATCTATTTGGTCCTACTAGACTATCTAGTTTCGGAGGCATGCATTATACATTTGTCATAATAGATAATTACTCTAGATATACTTGCGTATTGTTTCTTCCTCGTAAGGATTCTTATTTTGATGCTTTTAAGATCTTTGCCAAGAAAATTCAAAACCAAAAAGATTTGAAAATCTCTTATATTAGGAGTGACCATAGAGGAGAGTTTGAGACTGCTATGTTTCATAGCTTTTGTGATGAGCATGATAATCTCACACAACTTCTCAACTCCTAGAACACCATAACAGAATGGTGCGATAGAAAAGAAGAATTAACTTCTCAACTCCTAGAACACCATAACATAATGGTATGAAAGAAAGGAAGGATATAACTTTTTCAAGAAATAGCTAGAACCATGTTGACTGAGTACAATCTTCCTAAGTGCTTTTGGTATGAAGCTGTAAACACTTCTTGCTATGTCTTAAATAGAGTCTTGGTGAGACCCTTATTAAATAAATCTCCTTATGAGTTGTGAACAATAGAAAGCCCAAGATTACATATTTTAAAGTTTTTGGTTGCAAATGTTTTATTTTAAATAGTACAACCTTAGCAAGTTTGACTCTAAATTTGATGAAGGAATTTTCCTTAGATGCTTTACTACTAGCAAAGAGTATAAAATCTTCAATAAAAGAACACTTATTATAGAGGAGTCTACGCATCTTGTATTTGATGAATCTGACCCCACATCTTCAAGAAAATAAGAAAATATTGATGATCTTGCTGGTTCTATGAGTGAGCTAAACGTTAGAGAAGAAGGAATAAATGTGGATAAGCCACAAGGCATGAGGAATGAAGGAAATGAAGATCCACCTCTTCGTACTTCCATTAAAGAGTAAACTCGGCTAAAAAGGGACTGGATTTTAAAGAAAGATCATCTAAGAGATCTTATCATTAGTGACCCATCAAGTCGGGTAACAACTAGATCATCTTTTAAAAATGCATATATTAATCTTGCTTTTGTATCCCTTATTAAGCCTAAGACCATAAATGAGGCCATTAAATAAGAACATTGGATTTTTGCTATGTAAGAAGAACTTAATCAATTTGAAAGAAACCAAGTGTAGAACTTAGTTCCTAAACCTCATAATCATTCCATTATTGGAACTAAATGGGTCTATAGAAACAAATTTGATGAACATGGAATCATTGTTAGGAACAAGACTTAGTTAGTAGCCAAAGGCTACTACTAAAAACAAGGGATTAACTTTAATGAGACCTTTACTCCTGCAGCTCGACTTGAAGCCATTAGAATTATCCTTGCAACATGAATTTTAAGTTATATCAAATGGATGTTAAAAGTGTCTTTCTCAATGGGTACATTAAAGAGGAAGTTTTTGTTGAACAATCTTCTGGTTTTGAAAACCATTGCTTTCCTAATCATGTGTGCAAGCTCACCAAAGCCCTATATGGCTTGAAGTAAGCTCTAAGAGCATGGTATGAGAGATTAGGCAACTTTCGAGTAGAGAAAGGTTTCTCCTAAGGTTTGGTAGACACAACTCTCTTTTCTAAGGAAAATAATAGAAACCTATTATTAATGCAAATATATGTACATTATATCATATTTAGTGCTACTAATTTTTGTTTATGTGAAGATTTTTCTAAAGTAATGAAGAGTGAGTTTGAAATGAACATGATGGGAGAACTCAAATTGTTCCTTAGATTGCAAATCAAACAAGGAAACAAAGGAACCTTCATCAACCAAGCCAAATATACAAAGGAAATAATCAAAAGATTAGGCATGGAAAACAACAAATCGTGTAAAACTCTTATGAGTACTAACATCAAGCTAAGCATGGATGAACATGATAAGAATGTAGACTAAAAGCTATATAGAGGTATGATTGGTAGTTTACTATATCTCACAGCCACTAAACCTGATATTATTATGTTCAGTGTTTGCTTTTGTGCTCGATATAAATATAATCCTAAAGAGTCTCACTTACATGTTGTGAAACACATACTTAAATATCTTGTGGGTAGTCCTAGCTTAGGACTTTAGTATCCTAAGAGTTCTTTATTTAAATTGAATGCATCTTTTGATGTTGATTTTCTAGGTATATCTTAGATAGAAAGAGCACTTTAGGCACATGTTAATTACTTGGTTGATACTTAGTGTCTTGGAGTAGCAAAAACCAAAACTCAGTTGGTTTATCAACTGCAGAAGTTGAGTATGTGGCAATTGGCCTTTATTATGCATAAATCCTATGGATCAAACAATAACTTCTTGATTACAAAGTGGTTGTAAATCAAGTTGTCATTAAGTGTGATAACACTAGTGCTATAAATTTGTCTAAAAATTCCATTCAACATTCTAGAAGTAAGCATATAGACATAAGACATCACTTTATTAGGGATCATGTAAATATTTACAATATTGTGTTAGAATTTGTTGATACTAACCATCAAGTGACAAATGTGTTTACTAAACCTCTTTGTGATGAAAGAATGTAATTCATCAAAAGAGAACTTGGTATGATTGGTGGAAATACCTTAAAATAGCTTCAAATAGGTTCTTCTCCTTTTCAATCTATTTACAATGATTTTTGTGTTGATACTTGATCATTGTTTCTTGAATTAATCACCATTTAAGTCTTTAGATTCAACAACTAAAGATTTTAATTGTGTATGATGTTAATTAAACTATCCAAATATTAGTTGAATTCATGATTATTTCATTGAATTTGATTAATAACACTCATCAGCTAAGTTTTCAAAATGGTTGTAACTTTGAAAAATTAGGTTTTAAACTGAGTTTGAATGACAAACAAGGCCAAAGGTCGCTGTGTTTCTCCCAGTGAACATTGTGTTACTTGTGAGTTCCTCGTTTTGATTTTGATGGTCTCTACGATAATTACGAATCTCCAAAGATCATTGTTCATCACCCAATGGCCATTGTGAACTAGCCACCTTTATTGGCTGAAGAACACTCGTAAGAGCAAACTAACGGTCATGTCCAACAGTCGTTAAATACTCCCAACGGTCATATTTTAAAAAAAGGGATCTCATTGAACTTCTATGTAAAGCCCTTCAAACCCAAAAATTCTTTTACTTTCTACTTTGCTTTGCTTTTTTAATCATCTCTCTCAATGTCTGTTATAAATTTTTGCATATTCCTTTACATCAAACACTCATTCACACAATTGAATGACACCTAAACTATATTCCATTAAGAGATACAAACAACCAACTAGAAATAATCCCCCCAAACCTTCTTACTCTAGCTCCAAAATTGAGAAAAATCTGGCATCAATGATAGCTCAGTAGAAGAATAAAGCTACAGAACCCTTTACAACCCAGTAACAAACTAAGAAATCCAAAACTAGCCTAGATTCAAAGAGAAAAAGGAAGGCCACAGAAACAAAGCACACTATCATACCCACAATTTGAATAGTAATATTACCATATTATATATTAAATTTTTTATAATTATAAAAAATAATTAATAAAATAAAAATAATATATAAATCAAGAATTATTATGAATATTATGTACTTGAAAAGACAGCCAAACACACTCCTAAACGTAATATGAAAGTCTATGAACGCCTTCATCTATCAATAATGTATTCCCATTGAAGCAAAGCAAAAATAATAACGAGTGATAATGTTAAACACTTTACTTGTGTATCTCCACACCACACATATGCTATCATCAATAATGTCATAACAAAAACATTAATTGTTAGCTTCCCAATCTGTAAAATAACACTATATTCTGCATTTTAGAAGGGCAAAAATTGAATGCCAATGGCACAATTTATCTTATTATAGGAATAGCCAATAAAATTTAGGAAAAGATAAACAAAAAGAAGAAAGGGAAGAAGAAATGGAATTACCATGGTTCTCTTTGACCACAATAGCAGATGCCACTAATAACTTTGCAAGTAGTAATAAGTTGGGAGAAGGTGGTTTTGGATCTGTATACAAGGTAACATTCTTAGTATCCTCATGTGCATTCTATCTTCTAAATAAAACTACTTATGCTTTATGAGTGATGATTTAGGGTACATTAAGAGAGGGCCAAGAAATAGCAGTGAAGAGGCTTTTCCAAGGTTCTAGCCAAGGATTGAGCGAGTTCAAAATGAAGTCATGCTGATAGCAAAACTCGAATATCGCAATCTTGTAAAATATTGGTTGTTGCATTCAAGAAGCTGAAAAGATGTTAATCTACGAAGACATTCCCAATAAAAGCCTGAACTCTTTTATTTTTGGTTCGACCCTATTTTGATCAACAACATTTTAGTTCATGTTATTTCTCTTATCAGTAACTATAACATTTGTAACAATTTTGACCAGATGAAACAAGAAGCAACATATTGGACTGGCACAGAAGGATGCTGATTATTAATGGAATTGCACGAGGACTTATGTACGTTCATCAAGACTCTAGATTGAAAATCATTCATAGAAACCTGAAAGCTAGCAACATTTTATTAGACAAAGACTTGAACCTAAAAATATCAAACCTCGAGCTTGCAAGAATGTTTGGAGGAGATCAAATTGAGGCCAACACAAAAAGAGTCGTAGGAACATAGTTAGTGTCCATACATAACCTTGTTTTCTGATTTATGGTTTGCTTGTTTTTATGGCTTTTTCTTATTGATGACATTTTTGTAGTGGTTATATGTCTCTTAAGTATATGGTGGATGGACTCTTTACGGTGAAATCTGATTTTTTCAGCTTTGTTATTTTGATTTTGAAGATAGTTAGCGGAAAGAAAAACTATGGATTTTGCCACTTAGAGCACCATCTTAACCTTTTAGGACATGTAAATATTTGTAATTACATGTATTTTTTAAGCATGTCGAAGAGAATGGGATTCTTATATTGTTTCATTCCCAATGATGTAAATTTTTTATTTGTTACAGGCATGAAAGCTCTAGACTAAAGAAACACCATTAGAACTTATTGACGAATGTTTAACAAACTCTTACACTCCATCTCAAGTGGTAAGATGCATAAATATGACTTTATTATGTGTGTAAAAAGGAGCTGAAGATAGGCCAAATATGTCATTTGTGGTTGTGATGTTGAGCAGCGAGAATCCATTGCCTTAGCCCAAACAACCTAGTTTTTTTATGGAAATGATTACACCTAAACCAGATAATTCGTCAACTTACTCTGCTAATGATGCTACAATAACATTGTTAGAGCCAAGATAGGTTAGCATGTAAGAATTTATTTAAGATTTAGTACATGAATTTAGAATACCAATCAACAGTTAAGTGGAAACAAATTGTGTATCTATTTGCGTAATAGATTCAAAATTGTTTTGAGCCGTAATATCAACCATTGGAATTAAACGCCATGAAAATATATCAAAAGAATCAAAATCAAGAGCTAAATCTTCCTCTCATTGACCTTCTCTCAAGATGGCTACTGATAGGTGCAGCAACTATGGTTAGGGTTAGAAGGCGGGAGAGGGGATTTACCCTATTTATAGTAAATTTAACAGGCTTACCATCACAGGTCCACGTTAAATTTGGCCTACATATGATCATCTTCCATATTGGCCCACTAAAGGTGTCATAAGCTCATAATTCATTTGATCACAATTTAATTAGGCTTACCCACTAATCAATAAACTATATTATTCAATATGTTTTATAAAAAAAAATTAAAACAAACCAATAACTAATATTAGGCCACAAAAAATTTTAACATTTTTCCACTTGAGCAATATTAATTATGACATTTTTATATTTTATGAATAATATTTTTGAAAACGACTCTCGGACTGAATACTTTAAACTCAAATGTGACCACAAAATCTTAGAAAACATATAGTTTATTGATAAAATGACACCTTAAACATAATCCTGTCCACATTAAATTATCAATATCGGATCATAGCAGTAATTATGCCCTTTATTGACATAGTACCAATCCATAGTCACAAATATTGATAATTAAACCAACCTGGATTCTGATATGGTAGTGTAGCAAGAAAATAGTACTCACATGTGATCAATACATTATTTTTTTTTGTCAGTCCTCTAAATATTTCTCTTTCACACATGCTCAAACAAGCAAGAGAAATTCACAAGACTTCACAATAAGGCTTTTATTTTCATTTTAGAAATACACACATAATATATGTCTTAACCTTTATTTCCAAAAACACAATTGAAAACCAACATAACTTAATTTAATCACACTAATC
>CATIWR010173873.1:0-12581 GCA_949677035.1 Omphalea diandra
GTAGAGCTCTTGGATGGAAGTTGAATCCAAGAGAACTAAAGTTGTTTGTGTTGTATTATATTGTTAGAGCAGGATTTTGTACCCACGATTTCATAACCTTAGAAGAGAAATTAGGGAAATTAAAAAATATAAAAATTGTAGCTATATGTCTCATATAAATACTTATGAAATGATTTTTCTTGATTTTGTGTGTGTGAGGAGATATGACTCCTTTAGTAGGACTGGGTCAAATCCGAACTGAAATGATCTCAATCTTCTATTTTCTTATATTTTGATGGCCTTATGTTCTGATTTTGACAAAGTGTAAAACATGAAATTTTTAGGGTTATGTCTTCTTTAAATACTTGCAAACAAGTTTTGATTGATTTTTTATGTGGAAGGAGATATGGCTAATTGATTGGGACTAACTTTATACTGGGATGAAACCTCACATTTCTTTTGAATCTATTTTCTAAGAATTTGATGGCCATAGATTTAGAATTTGATGATGGTCTAAACTTTAAACTTGTATATTTATGTCTGATATACATGCCTGTGAAATATTGTTGACAAATCCAACATGGTTGTTGAGATATGGTGACTTCATCATGACTGGTTGTCATCATGTTACAAACCTGCTTACCCTGAGATTTGGTCCTTTATTTAGGTGACTTTATAGACTGAATTAGACAAAGAGTAAAACATAAAAAATGTTCCTTTATATGTTTTGTAATTGGTGGTAGATTATTATTGCAATTGGATTTATACAATTTGATATATACCTAAGAGTGTCAGACTGAGATGACACTGTAATAAGGACAAATTTAAAAGTACACCATATTTACTATGTGTCTGATATTGGCTTGAAATTTGAATATGTTGTATCATTATGTGTCCAATTTATTTGAAAAAAAAGAATCAAGTAATTTGGATGAGTATATCTAGAGTTATTGTTGTGAGAGTATAGCAAGCTCAGACTGCCATATAAGAAAAATATGCATAAATACTAGGTCCACTTGCATGAATCATGTCATAGTTGCATAACAAAAAGAAAACCTTTCTTTATCATCATGAATTGAATTGGTGTATTGAAATAGGTCCTCAAGGCATTGAGGATAATAGTGGGAATAAGCCGAGACCATCCACCACTAAATAAGCTTGAAAGATGAGGTAAGTAAATAACTAACCGTACTATATGTATGATTGGTTAAATACCATGAACTTATATTCAATGGACTGAAATGTTGTTTAATGTGATGATATTATGGAATGAAATGTTATCCTCTTGATTTATTTATTTTCATGAGATGTTGATAATAATATTTAATAGCCTATATGACGATAATATTTAATAGCCTGTGTGGCAAGGAGAAGATAGCCGGTGTGGCAAGGAGAAGATAGCCTGTGTGGCAAGGAGATGATAGCCTGTGTGGCAAGGAGATGATAGCCTATGTGGCAAGGATAAAATAGCCTATGTGGCAAGGATAAAATAGCCTATGTGGCATAGCCTCTGTGGCAATGATATAATAGCCTGTGTGGCATAACCTGTATGACAAGGAGATGATAGCTTGTGTGGCAAGGAGATGATAGCCTATATGGCAAAGAGATGATAGCCTATGTGGCAATGATAAAACAGTCTATATGGCAATGATATAATAGCCTGTGTGGCAATGATATAATAGCTTGTGTGGTAAGAAGATGATAGCCTGTGTGGCAATAATAAAATAGCCTGTGTGGCAATGATATGATAGCATGTGTGGCAATGATATGATAGCCTATGTGACAAGGAGATGATAGCCTGTGTGGTAATGATAAAACAACATGTGTGGCAATGACATAATAGCCTGTGTGGCAAGGAGATGATAGCCTGTGTGGCATAACCTATGTGGCACGAAGATGATAGCCTGTGTGGCAATGATAAAACAGCCTGTGTGTGACAATGATATAATAGCCTGTGTGACAATGATATAATAGCCTGTGTGGCAATAAAATATAATAGCCAGTGCGACAATAAAATATAATAGCAAGTGTGGCAATAACCTTTGATAGCCTATGTGGTATTTAAGAGAAAAAACTCTTTATTTCGTACATGGATATGATGGTGAGTTATTTATGTTTAAATGTTGTTTTGTTGGCATTTAAGAGGAAAAACTCTTTATTTCATACATGGATATGATGGTGTTATTTATGTTTAACTGTTGTTATATTGGCATTTAAGAGGAAAAACTCTTTATTTCGTACATGGATATGATGATGAGTTATTTATGTTCAAATATTGTTACGTTATTTGATATTGAAGTATCATTATGTATTTATTTACTGTGTATGCAAACTTACTCTTTTGTATGAAATCTTATTTCAGGAAGAGTAGACTAAATATTGCATCCAGTAGACTTTTCAAAGTCACTGTTTAGTAGTGTAAGAGAGGTTGGGCCAGTATGCAGTCAATTAGTATTTTAGTTTGTTTATTCATGTATGTTTTGTTGTAAATAGTTACTAAGTGTTGAACAAGAGACATAGTAAAAAAAAAAAATTAATCAGGTCTTTTAAATGACAATGGATAAACTTAGAGAGAAAATTAAATGATGATTAATTGGGGTGTCACAAATGATGTGCATATAATGAAAGTAAGAAAAGTAAAGGATAATAAGGAATAACCTATGAAGTCTACACTCCTTTGGTTATGAAAAGATAAAAACTGAATTGAATGACTATAGTATAATGTAAGAAAGTATATTTATAAAGTGTTTGGGATCAAGCTTAGCTTAAATCCTTACCTCTCATTTATATTATCCTAAGAATCTAAAGTGAGACAAAAAAAAATGTTACTAAGGTTTAGAGGCGAACAAGTATAAATTTAAGATTCAAGGTATCAAAGAGTTTATAATTAGGCTTTAACCATGAGAAATCATGCTTACTATTAGTTTTGAAGGCCTTAAGCCTTCCTATTCCTTATAGTCAGCATGACCCAAAATCTAAGCCATGACAGTAAGTATAGTTGCACACTAGCACACACAAACATGCATATATTAATAAACTGTTATATCCTATAATTTGTATGTGTGGCAAATGTGATCATCATATTTTAGGCATTAGGATACAAGCCTAGTGATGAAAGCTATTAGAATTATTCCTAAATTCAGGGTACATTTAAAAGTTACAATCTCCTATAAAGGTGAGATAGTGACAATCTATGTAGAAGTTGGGGAGATAATATTAACATTAAGCATAACTATTGTGCATCTTAGAGGTTTCTAGGTAGCTAGGGTAATAAATAAGTAGGTTGATCCAAAAGCAATAGGCATCATGAAAGCATAAACTTCTTTCTAAAACTTTAAAGAAGTGCATGAATTCCTAGAGATCCTTACTCAGGCTACTAGTAGGGCATTAGGTTATCGTGGAAAGGGATGAGTGCTAAAGATAAGGGATTTGAATAGGTCATTATTTGATTTCTTTGTGAAAAGAATAAGAGAAATGATTATAGAGGTTGAAGAATAAGCTATTGAAGAATATGAGAAACATATAAAGGAAGATCCTATAGATGGCCTCAAAAAAACGTTCTTCCAGATGTGAGTTGGGGTAATAGGTTATTTAAATTATCATGATTCATTTAATGAGGAAAATGAAAAGAAAAACACAAATAAGAAGGGTAAGTAGGTTATAAAAGTGGAGAGTACCCTAGAGTCGGGTCAGTTTATGGTCCTCAAACTACTTGGCCATGGAATGGCAAGTGGAAAATTTTTGATGAAGGGAACTAGTTATACTTAGAAGACATGCACTTCTACGCTATGAGTGAAGATCTTATGAAGAAGAAGTTTGGAATAGTGAATCAAGATGTGCCTTTTATAGATTTAGAATGGGGATATACTATTCTTTGTAAGTGTTGGCCTTAGTGCACCAAGAAAGGCGGTTAAATTGGTGGGAGATTAAAAATTTTATAAGAAGGGTAAGGATATAAGATAAAAAAGAAAGAATGGAGAAATTGAGCACAAGATGTTTATAGTGGTCCGAGTGTTAACAAACCCTAAGTCCATTCCCTAATTCTTCACAATTGTGTATTTTACTCAACTAAAGTGGTGTTTCCAAGCTCGCACCCAACTTGTACAATTTGTGTTTTTAGACTCACACACAACCTCACTCAAGTGTTTTAGACAGACTCACACTTCAACTTAATACAAAGTTTTGAAAGCTAGTCTAACTCTTAACCCAATTACAAAATTGTTTAATACTAACACCAAACAATCAATAAGAATTAGATGAATGAGTAACAAATTTGTAAAAGTTTTATTACAATAAATGGAATTCTCTTACATTTACATATGTTTGATGGAGTATTTATAGCCAACATCCACCAAAGAGACGTTACTCACAAACTATCCCTAAATCTCCAAAAGAAGCTAGGTTGATTTTCCATTAAATGCTTGTCAAACAAAAGTTACGGCAGTGATTGGTATTTCGCGATCGCGATTTTCCAATTTATGTTGGGAAGCTTAAAATCGCAATAGAGAACTGGTTTTGTGTCTAACGGCTAGTCCACGTTACTTCATCCATTGATCACTTAAGAAATATAGTCATTGTGTTTGACCAACCAAAAAAGTCACGGTCACGAGTTAATTCCTTCCTTCATGGGCACGACAAATATCGTAAATTCTTTTATTTGGTGAGGAGACAACAATTTTCTTGAGTTGCAGTCACGATAGATACTTTGCCCTCATAATTTTTGATACTATAATAGTTGGCTTAGAGACTTTAGTGTGATTTGGTTATATATTTGGTTTCTTCCTATTGCTGTGAAATTTGCAGTCGCAACTTCAGATGCAAATAATATCGCAAATTCCTTTGTAAGATATTCAAACTTTCCTTAGTTGAATCACAACTACGAATTCGCCCGTGAATTCTTCTGGCCTAACTTTATCCATCCTTGATGCAAGGTCGCAGTCACGATCGCGAATTATAAGTTCCTGACCTTGAATTTGGATGTCTTCCTTAAAGTTTGAGATTTAACCTTCCATCTAACTTCCAATGAAAAACTAACTTAGCAACTGTAAAATAGCACTTTAATAAAACATTATAACTAATCAATCTTTATTGTCAAGATCAAAAGAGGCTTATGATTTAGGTTTGATCAACCAGGAGTTGTTCAACATAAAAGTTTGAAATTCATATGACATGCATATGCTAAAAGAATCCTAATGGCCTTTAATATTGCTACGAGGGCATAAGTTTTATCATAATCAATACCTTCCTCATAGTTGTAACCCTTAGCAACCAATCTAGCCTTATTTCTAGTGACGAATCCTTATTCATCTAACTTATTCCTAAACACCCATTTGCAACCTACAATAGGGTGTTTCTTAGGCCTAAGAACAAGTTCTCATATCTTGTTTCTCTCAAATTGGTTGAGTTCCTCTTGCATAGCAATTACCCGACTTTCATCATAAAAAGCCTCATTAATAGATTTTGGCTCAAATTGAGAAACAAAAGCAAGATTATTATCTAAAATATTGAGTTGAGATCTAGTACTTACACCCTTAGATGTATCAGCAATGATTAGGTCCTTAGGGTGATGCTTGGAGAATCTCCAATTCTTTAGAAGATCTTAGTTTGGTGTTTACACTTCTTGATGTTAAAGTTTTTTTATTTTCTCTCAATGATTTAATTTCTTCATAATCTTTATCAAACCCTCTTGTACTAGGTTCTAATTCTAATTTCTCAAAATCACCTACAAAATCATCAATAATAGAACCTTTCCCAAGATCAAGCTTATTAGATTCATCAAAAACAATATTCATGGACTTTTCAACAACCATTGAACTCTTATTAAAAACTCTATAGGCTTTGCTAGTTGTGGAATAATCTAAGAAAATGCCTTCATTTGTTTTTGAATCAAATTTTCCAAGATTATCCTTGGTATTCAAGATATAACACTTGCATCCAAATACTATTAAGTAAGATAACTTAGGTTTTGTACCATTCCAAAGCTCATAAGAAGTTTTATTAAGAATGAGTTTTTTGAAAACATGATATGTAATGTAACACGAAGTATTGATAGCTTCAACCCAAAAAATAATTAGGCAATGAATACTCATTGAGCATAGTTCTAGCCATCTCTACTAGTGTCCTATTTTTCCTTTCTACAACACCATTTTGTTATATAGTTCTAGGAGTTAAAAAGTTATGAAAAATCTCATTCTCTATGTAATAAGATTCAAAGATTCATTTTGAAATTCTTTTCCATAATCACTTCTTATAGAAGAATGAACCTTTTTTATTTTGAACCCTTTTTGCAAAACTTTTAAAAGCGTTAAAAGTATCATGCTTATAAGCTAGAAAGGATACCCAGGTAAACCTACAGTAGTCATCAACTAGGACAAGTGCATAATGTTTTTCAAACCTAGAGTAGTCATCAACTAGGACAAGTACATAATATTTTTCTAACAAAACTAGCACTCCTAGTAGGTCCTATCAAGTCCATATGAATGAGTTGAAGAGGTCTATATGTACTTATAATGTTCTTTGCTTTGAAAGAAGATTGATATTGCTTTCCCATTTGGCATGGACTACATGTCTTATCTCTAGAGAACTTTAACTTGGGAAGACCTTCCACTAGCTTTCTTTTTTATAAGCTTTGTAATAGCACCATGCTAGCATGTCTAAGTCTTCTATGCCAAAGCCAAGCTTCATTGCTAAGAAGCACAAGACACTTAAAGGCTTAGATAGCCAAATTGTCTAAGTCAATTAGGTAGGTATTGTTCTTCCTTTCACCCTTGAAAACTACCTTTTTATCCACCAAAGTAGTAACTCGACATTCTCTAGGGTCAAAGGTGACTTTATTGCCATTATCACATAATTGACTTACATTAAGCAAATTATGTTATAAGCCATCCACAAGTAAAACATCATTAATAAAAGAAAAACCATTCTTATCAATGGTACTAGTGTCAATTATCTTACCTTTGGCATTGTTGCCAAATGTGACATTGCTACCCTTCTTTTCTTTTAGAGCCATGAATAGCTTCTTATTGCTCGTTATGTGCTTTGAGCATCCACTATCCATATGTTAATCATTTGCTTCATTTGTGGCTCCCAAACAATCCTATACAACATAAATAAATCAATTTTATTTTGGTACCCAAGCATACTTAGGTACTGAGGGGTTAGGCTTAGAAAGATCCTCTAACTTGAGATGAGCCTTCCTAAGGAAATAATGAATTTTGATCTGAGCATACCTTATGCCATAGTGGCATTAAAGTCTAGACTTATGAGTCTTCCTCCTAAACATGGCTTTGGTATGAGTAGGGAATTTTCTCATGCCAACATGGTGTGAATGTGAGCATGAAAATGAATGAATATGAGTAGAACTAAATTTTCTATGTGTGTTTAGGAGAGCATGCCTTTTATTGTAAATGTATGCATGATTAGCCTTCTTTGAAGTAGGCTTTGAGTCTTGTTGCACCTTTCCTTTACCCTTAGGCAATGTTGGTTTAGTGCTTTGAGCACTTTTCCTTCGAACTACCTCAATGTTATATGTTTGAGGTGTTAAGGTTCTAATGAATCTTATGGATGATGGTGTAGATAAGGAGGCTCCATTGAAGCTTAAACCATGCCTAACTAAAAAAGGTCTTTGTGATACTATAAGTGTATCCAAAGCTTCCTTTCCATTATGGAACTTAGATATAGAGTTTCTAAGCTCAATGACTTCACCCTTTAGGCAGTCATTTTCCTTTGTTAAGGAAGTTAAGGATGAAGAAGATTTTGAAAGGCTCTCAACAGATTTTTTGAGTCATTCATTTGAAGTCCTCAATTCACTTACAAGACTATTCAAGGATTTAAAATCATCTTGTGATTTGGAGCATTTCTTCTTATAAGATTTCATTTGTGACTTATACTTGTCACATTTCAAAGTGAGAGCTTCTAGAAGCTCATCATCTGCATCATCTAACTCATCATATTCATCATAAGAATGGGGAGAATAACTTACCTCATTTGATGAGTCATTTTGTGTCATGAAGCATAAGTTAGTAACCTCCTCCTCTTCATCTTCTTCATTTGAGCTGTCATCCCAAGTGGCTTTGAAGCTTTTATGCTTCTCCTTATCCCCTTTATTTTTTTTTCTTCAATTTGGGCAGTCATACTTGTTATGGCCTTATTTGCCACATTCATAGCATGTAACATCGTCCAATCATTCCTGGGTTTTAGAGTTGCTTTATTGAAGCTTCTTCTTTCTTTTCTTCTCTTAATAAGGTCTTTTGTTCTTCTTGAAAGCATGGCCAACTCCTCCTTCTCTTTGTGGCTTTCCTTTTCATTTGAGACCACTTTAACTTCCTTTTCCTTAAATGAAGATTTGAGAGCCAATGTTATTTTTTCTTATTTTTTTGTTTTGTCTCCTTGTCCTCTCATCTTTTTCATTTCTTCATCCTTCTTCAATACTAGCTCATGAGTTAGAAGCTTGCCTATTAAAACATTGGTTGGCACCTTCCCTATCTCAGGGTTTGACTCTTAGATACTACAAACCCTAAAACCAATTTTTGTTTAGAAGTAAGGATTTAAGGATTTTTTGAATTTATCTAATGATTGGTGAGAATTTTCCCAAACCTCTTCATGTTAGTGACAATTGCAAGGAGCCTATTCATCATATTTGTGATCCTTTAATTCTCCTTCATCATAAACAACTCACATTCCATCACATACATTTCAAGTCAGTTGGATTTCACCAACGTGGTGCCTTCATGGTAGTTTTCCAAGGCCTTCCAAATCCCATGAGGTATAAGACAATGTTGGTCCCTTCCGATTTCTTTTCTTGAGAGAGAACTCTGAAGGATTGCCATAGCTCTCTTATTTCTTTCATTGGATCTCCTATGAGCTTCAACCCACTCTTCTTTTGGGATCAATTCTTAACTTCCATCCACCACCTTAGTAGGTGGCTTCCACTCTTTAGCTATAATGACCCAGAGATCTACCACATCACTATCTAAGTAGATTTCCATCCTATAGGACCAATGAGAATAGTCTACACCATCAAAATATGGCTTAAGATGGGAGTGGATTCTTTCTTGTGTCATGATCTTTTCTTATGTAATTAAGCTTTAAAGAGAGACGAGGCTCTAATACCACTTGTTGGCCTTATTACACCAAAAATGAGGGGTTGAATTAATGGGTGATTAAAACTTTTGTAGGAAGGGTAAGGAGATAATATAAATAAGGAGTAGAAAAATTGAACATAAGTTGTTTATAGGGGTTGAATTAATGGGTGATTAAAACTTTTGTAGGAAGGGTAAGGAGATAATATAAATAAAGAGTAGAGAAATTGAACATAAGTTATTTATAGTGGTTCAGATGTTAACAAACCCTATGTGCACTCCCCAATTCTTCACAATTGGGTATTTCACTCAACCAAAATGTGTTTCCAAGCTCACACCTAACTTGTACAATTTGTGTTTTATGGCTTACACATAACTCTTACAATTTGTGTTTTTAGGCTCACACACAACCTCACTCAAGTGTATTATATAGGCTCACACTTTAACCTATTACAAAGTTTTGGAAGCTAGGCTAACTCTTAACCTAATTACAAAGATGTTTAATGCTAATACTAAACAACCAATAAGAATTAGAAGAATGAGTAGCAGATTTGCAAGAGTTTTGTTACAATAAATGAAATTCTCTTACATTTACATATGTTTGGTGGAGTATTTATAGCCAACATCTACTAAAGAGATGTTACTCACAAACTATCCCTAAATCTCTAAAGGAAGCTAGGCAGATTTTGCATTAAATGGTTGTCAGACAAAAGTCACAGTCGTGACTTGTGACGTCCCATTTACTAATCATTTAAAATTCTCTTAGTCTATCCATTGCCATTAAAAGACCTGATTTCAATTATTATTTTTTTCACTATGTCTCTTATTCACAACATAGTAACTATTTACAACAAAGTATACATGACTAAATAAACTAAAATACTAATAGACTATATACTGGCCCAACCTCTA
Organism: Omphalea diandra; assembly: GCA_949677035.1. Lineage (NCBI taxonomy): Eukaryota > Viridiplantae > Streptophyta > Magnoliopsida > Malpighiales > Euphorbiaceae > Omphalea > Omphalea diandra. The sequence goes on from CATIWR010173873.1 coordinate 9,972, forward strand.
TTAGGTTGTTAGACAGCAACTTCAAAATGTAACTGGACACAATCTTTAGTCTACTCTTCCTGAAATAAAATTTAATGCAAAAGAAGTGAGCTTACATACTCAGTAAGTAAATGCATAACGATACTTCAATCTCAAATAACATAACAACATTTAAATATAAATAACTCATCATCATATCCATGCACGAAATAAAGAGTTTTTACTCTTAAATGCCACATAGGCTATCAATATCATTGCCACAAAGGCTTTCATTTATGGTTCTCACATAGGCTATAAATATTGTTGCCACACAGGCTATAGATATCATTGTCACACAGGCTATTGAATATTATTGCCACACAGGCTGTTAGATTTTATTGCCACACATGCTATAGATATTATTGCCATACATGCTATCGAATGTTATTGCCATTTAGACTGTTATATTTTACTGCCACACATGCTATATATATCATTACCACACAGGCTATCAAATGTTATTGCCACACAAGCTTTATATTTTATTGCCACACAGGCTATAGATATCATTGCCATACATGCTATCGAATGTTATTGCCACACAGACTATTATATTCTATTGCCACACAAGCTATGAATAGTGTTATTTGCCAACAACATCAAGTATTATTCTTTCAATAAATCAACTGTAAATCTACGAAAATTTTAGCAATATAATGCTTAATAACAACACCCATAACTTTTGCAGCTCATATCACCACATAGTCTTATTCCCAAGTCGGAATTTATCAACGTTTCATGAAAATAAATAAATCAAGAATATAACAATCTTTTCGTCAATGTACTCATCAATATCATAACATTAAACAACATTTCATTCCATTGAGTATATGTTCATGGCATTTAACCAATCACACGTATAGTACCATTAGCTATTTACTTACCTCTTCCTTTAAGCTTATTAAGCCATAGACGGTTGTGACTTATTCCCACTATTGTCTTCAATGCCTTGAGGACCTATTTCAATACACCAAATCATGATGGTAAAGTAAGATTTTCATTATATTATGCAACTATGGCATGATTCATGCAAGTGGACCTAGTGTTTATGCATATTTTCCTTATATGGCAGCCTGAGCTCGCTATACTCTCATAGAAATAACTCCATATATACTCTTCCAAATTACTTGATTCTTTTTTTAAATGAAACAAACACATAATGATACAACATATTCAAATTTCATGCCAACATCAGACACAGAAAATGTAGTGAATTTTTGAATTTTTCCCTATTGCAATGTCATCTTATTTGAGTAGGTCTTAAATTCTTGGGTGTATCTCAAATTATACAAATACAATTGCAATAACAATCTACGATCAGTTACAAAACATATAAATTAACATTTTTCATGTTTCACTCATTGTCTAATTCAGTCTATAAAGTCACCAAACAAAGGACCAAATCTTAGGATGAGCAGGTTTGTAACATGTTGACGAATAGTCATGATGAAGGGACAATATCTAAACAACCTTGCTGTATTTGGAAAAAATATTTCACAAGAATGTATATCAGATATAAATACATAACTTGCAAGTTTGCACCATCATCAAATTCTAAATCTATGGCCATCAAATTCTTGGAAAACAGAATTAAAAGAAAGGTGAGGCTTCATAGGGGTACAGGGTTAGTCGCAATCAATGAGCCATATCTCTTTCCACACAGCAAATCAATCAAAACTGATTTATAGGAATTTTTAAGGGGTATAAAGCTGTAAATTTCACATTTTTCACTTTGTCAAAATCAGAACATAAGGCCATCAAAATATAAGAAAACAGAAAGACTGAGGTCATTTCAGTTGGTTGTGAACCAGCCTTAATGAAGGAGCCATATCTCCTCACACACACAAAATCAAGCAAAACTGTTTCATATGCATTTATATGAGGCATAAAGCTACAACCTTTATGCATTTCACTTTCCATAATTCCTCTTCTAGGATTATGAAATCGTGGGTATAAAATTCTGCTCTAACAACAAAATTAACACAATCAGCTCTTGTTCTCTTGAATTTCAACTTCCATGTAAGAGTTCAATCTCAAATACTCCATAATTCTCACTAAACATGTCGTGAAAGGTTAATTTCATGTTAAAAGAAGATAAAACTTACCTATTGTCCTAGAATTAGAAAACCATAGGATTCTTTCCTAGGTAGCTCATTCTTCTTCCTCTCCTTCTTATTCTTCTTCTTCTTCTTCTTCTTTCTTTCTTTCTTTCTTTCTTCCTTAGCTCCCTCTTTCTTCTACTGTACCTCACATCTAACCCCTCAATTCTAATCCTAAAGGGTTAAAATTACACTTGTAAGCCTATTACAACAAGATAAAATCATGGTGTTGCATTCTTATTGGTTGGAAGTTCACTTTCCTCTTTTAGTCCCTCTTCTTCAATCCTTAAGCACCTTCATCCATCTCCTAATCCCTAGATGTTCCTTATACTTTTAAATAGGCTCTAAAATACCATTATTTATGATATTATAACATGCACACAACATAAGATAATTTTCCATGCAACCATACAAACATTACATATATGTTCAAGTGTCCCAAATGTAATGGTGCAAGTGTCATTGTCGTATTTCTCCAATTCACATGTCTAAA
>CATIWR010173874.1:0-11128 GCA_949677035.1 Omphalea diandra
CATAGTTTAAGAATTTTAAAATAGTCAACTAGTCCAAGTAAAAAACTTGAATACGTATCATGCATGGAATACTTGTAGTGCTAGTACATGTTAGTCAAGCAACATGACAATTAAAACAAGAGAAAATAGGAAAAATGACAATTTTACTATGTGATATTTTTCTTCGGTAAATATAGTCTAATAATTTATTTATTAATAAAACTTTATTTTATGATATAATATTATTTATAAAATGGTATCAAATAAGTAACTTTATTATATTTTCTGATTTGATATCAAATTTTTTATATTATTTCAACTAATTATGTATCTAAAATTTAGATATATAATTTTTTCACTCTAAATATAAAATTTATTCATTTTTTATTTACTTTTTGTATATATTTGAATAAATTCTACGGTAATAGAAATAAAATTTATTCAAATATATATAAAAAGTAAAAAAATTAAAAAAAATTTATATTTAAAGTGATGAAATTATGTACTCACACATAATTAGTTAAAATAATATATAAAATTTGATATTAGGTAAGATAAATGCAATAAAGTTACGGATCTAATATCATTTTACAAATAGTGTTACACCACAAAATATAGTTTTGTCAATAAACAAATCACATAATCATATTTTTTTTAAATACAAAAACCACAAGAATAGAATTTTGTATTTTTCCCCAAAAAAAAAGCATAAACGATCAAGTAATTGAACTGACGGTTTGCTGTAATCCAAGGAAGACCAATTCTTTCTTTTCTTTTTTTTTTTTTTATAGAAAAATCCAACAAGTTTTTTTCAAGTTCGGTGTGGAAGATTAAAAGGAAACTAGTCTCATAAGATTTTATTGAAAACAATCTAATTGAAATTTGAATTAAGAGATAGTAAAATTTATGAATTTTGAAAATTTTAGGGATTAATAATCACAAACTTTAAATCTATTAATTTACATAATTTTTATTGTTTAGTGTGTGTGTGTGTGTGTGTATATATATATATATATATATATATCTTAAATTCATAATTTTGAAAAATATTTTATAATAAAAATCTCTCATTTATTAATCTAGTGGTGATGATTTTTTTTTATCCTATTACAAATTTGCCTTGAATTCATTTAAAAAAGTTGTTTAAATATGACTTGAATTTGAAATAACTCAAAATTTTTAAAATTAAATCTGACTTGACTTGTAGATCAATTCAAATTCACCTAATTTTTATTCAATCCACATGTTGATCTAAATGACCTGATTTCAATTATTAAAATATTTAATTTTTATTTAAAAATTAAAATAATATTTTCTTCTTTAAAAATCAAAATTATAAGTGATCTTATCTGAAACTCAAAAAAATTTCTTTATGTACTTTAACTCAGTAACTTGATTCAACTATAATCTAAAGTGATCTAGCGTAAACTTACTTAAAAAAAATATGATCTGAAATTAATTCAATCTAAAATCAAAATAAACCAAACCCATTCAACTCCATTTGTTCACAACTTTGAATTAAACCTTCACCTTTGGAAAGATTATGATAAACGAAGGAATTTTTAGAATCTGTCAATTTCGCTCTCATATTTCAAGACAAAAAATGAAATTTCATTTAAATAAATTAAGTTTATAAGAACCCTCGTTGAAAATCTCTTAGTTTTATAAGGTTTCTTGGTAAAATAATTTCACTTGATACCTAAAAGTGGTTCCTCTTAACTAAGATTACATGATCTGGGCTTAAGCAAGCCCACAAGCTAAGAAAATCTTTGGTGGAATTCTTAGTTAGGTCCATGGAAAAAATAAAACCAAATAGGCAAGGAAATATTGATAATAATATTAGCAAAATATTGCAATGAAATCAATGCAATATAAATCTCCATATGAATACAAAACTTTATGAGGCAGCATAGCAGTCTAAATTAGTTTTTTATAATTTGAATTCAGAATTTTTTTTTTCTAATTGGCTACAATTTTTTTTTGGTTTACTGATTTATTTTCATATTGGAGAAGGGATTTTCTAGAACAGCAACAATTTCCTATGGTAATCGAATTGAATTTATGGGCCCAAAGTAAAATGCTTTTATGTTCTGTCTAACACTTCATGGGCCCAGTGGGCATCGCTTCAGAATTAGTGGGCCATAATGTGTAATAATAAGAGTATTTGCTCATTAGATTGTGCGTGAAAAGAAAATTTTTGTTTCGATCCATTGAGTGCTAGTAGTCTAACGTAGTGTAATTTAAATTTATTAGAATAAAGTTTTAATAATATTTAAAATAAAAAATTAATTTATTACAATATCAAAATCCGCTTCCTTTCTTCTTTCTTACAATATTAAAATTAGAATCAAATATAAGATTTTTATACTATAATATACTAATATGAAATAAATAATATATGGTAGTTTTTTCTAAACTTAATATATTGTAGTTAAGAATAAATTTTTAATCAAAATTTAAAATTATATTTTTGTTGTTATGTTATTTTAATATTTAATTTAATATTTGTTTATATTTATATTTTTTATATTATATATCACATATATCAAATATTCATTACATTAATAAAATAATATAATTTTGACTTGATTCTCATAAGAATGAAAATGATAATTTCTTGAAAGAGAGAGGATGAGTAATTTATCTATTTAGATAATCTCATTCAAGTTATAATATATTTTTAGATATTTGATATTACTTTATTTATTTTTTAAAAAATCAAAACTTATATTTTTGATTTCCTCTTTTATATTTAATTTTTTTTTTTGAGAAACATGAAATGAAATCAGAAAAATATTGTTTTTAAAATTATTTGTTTTTGTTTTTCTGAAATTTAAAATAAAAAATTTCAGTGATACCAAAAGTGCTCTAAAATTGCAGATCCTGATTTCCATGTAATTGTTCATCAACCAATCGAAATCGAGCCGACTAATTAACCAAATAAACCGATCCATACAAAGCGCCCATCTTCAACAGATCACTATCTGGGCCAATCCGAACTGACTGCCACGGGTCCCACCTCCATCACCTTCTGATTCTTCTGCTGCTTCCGCTTCAAATATAAACCACCGCGACCATCGTACCACACACATGGCTACAACCAAACGGGGGGCTCCCGCCTCCGACGAGGATCTCGACCCCGTCCTTACCGACCAGCGGCGCGAACTAATGGAGGCGCAACTCCTTGAATCCGATCTGGGATTCGCCTTCCGTCTCCAACTCCAAGAAGCCATGACCGCCTCCCTCTCTCTCATCCCTTCGTCCTCCACGTCATCACCTTCTGTCGTTGTTAATAATATCCCTCACGAAGACGATGCCGTTCAAACCTCTCTCCCTTCTATCCAATCCGAAGAAATCTCAAGGCTCGAGCAGGAACTTAGCGACCGGATCCAATCCGAGCGCGAAATGCGGAGGATTAGGGAAGACCTCGCCCGTCGAATTCACGACCAGAAAGTCGCGCGTGAGATATTGCAAATTCCTGATCGCGAGTGGCAGACTTGGGGCGATAATTTCGAGAAACCGTTCGGGGAGGGGAGTTCTAAAAGCTTCGAGAACGATAACGATAGTGAGTTTAGGATTTATTTTAAGGGTTTAGTGAGCGTGGAGGAGAATGTGAGAGGCGAAAAGGTAATTTTAACTGGGATTGGGGTTGCTATTTGTGACCCCCAAGATACTTGTGTGTTTCAGATAAGGAAGCCATTGATTGGGAATGGGATCGGGATAAGTAGGCAGGCGGCAGAGATTAAGGCGTTAATTGAAGGGCTTAATGCTGCTATTACTTTGGAGTTAAAGAGGATTGTGGTTTATTGTGATTATTATCCGCTTTTTCAATTTGTGAGTTATTAAACTTTGTTCATGTTTTGATAGATTACGATGTTTTGGGCTAAGATAGGGGTTTTGATATGTTGGGTTCTTCACTGAATTCTGTAAAGTTTGGTGTTTTTTTTTTTTTGAGTATCTTATTTGTTGATTTAATTGTGACATTATGGGCGTAGGGTTAGGTGCTTAACTGAATTATGTTGATTTCAGGTGAAAGTTTGATACTTTTGTTGTTGAGTATGTTATATTGCTTTTTGTTCATTGTTGAATATGGATAAATTGAAGAAAAATTGATGGGTGTTAAGCTGCTGCAATGTGGATTCTTTAAGGATTTCAGGGTGTTAATGAACTAAAAACAGCTTACTGAAGATTTGGCACTGTTAATAGAAGATAGTTGCGTGCGCGCACATACACGAATGTACTCGTCAGCACTTTAGTTAATTTAACAGTATTTCATAGTCATGATTGGATGAACCATGCTCTCATCATAGGTTAGAAGATATTGTTTCTAACTGAACTGGATGCATTCCTGTGGAATCCAAATAGAATCTGAAGTTTGTAAAAGGTGCCTACTTGTCTGATATTATGTATGATTTAGGCTTTCGTTCTTTTTGATAAAACTCAAAAAGTATCAGTAATGTGCTTGACCTTGCCTAGTAATACTTGGACCAAGCGCTATGAGGTTCTCCTTTTATTTTCTTTCCTCATTAATTTGCTATTGCACGCTCAATTTTCTAGAGAGTTTCTCTGTTCTTTTCCATTATTTCTTGGAGCCCTAGATATTCTTCTGTTTGTTTGAAGGGCATGCATTCACTGTGAAGAATTCATCCTGAACTTTTTGAATGTATTAGACATTATTACTTGATCTTCTAGTGTTTTACTATACAAATTTTGATTTTGTGTTTATACATTGCAGTTTATTGGAAGATGGTCGCCAAAGCAACGCAAGATTGCAATGTTAGTCAATCATGTGTCTCTTCTTAAACAAAAATTTACATATTGCAAACCCACTCTCGTGGCACGTAATGATATCAAATATGCATTTAAACTTGCAAGAGATGCGATAGTTTCTCAGACCTCAACATGTGCAGCATCAAGCCATGGCAAGACTGTGAAAGAGACTTGTGTTATCTGTTTAGAAGATACTGATGTTGAACGAATTTTTTCAGTTGATGGATGCAGGCATGCATACTGCTTTTCTTGTATGAAACAGCATGTGGAGGTTAAGTTGCTGCAAGGTGTCTTACCCAAATGTCCTCATGAAGGCTGTAAGTCAGAGCTCAGCGTTGACAGCTGCACAAAGTTCTTGACATCTAAGTTGATTGAAACAATGAGCCAAAGAATAAAAGAAGCTTCAATTCCCGTCACAGAGAGAGTTTATTGCCCATATCCCAAGTGCTCTGCATTAATGTCCAAAAGTGAGGTCTCAGAATATACCAAAAATGCATTTGTTGGTTCTGAACGATATGGTGCTAGGAAGTGCTTGAAATGTCATGGTCTTTTCTGTATTAATTGCAAGGTTCCTTGGCACATTAACATGTCATGTGGCCTTTACAAAAGGTTGAATCCTAACCCGCCTGCAGAAGATGTGAAACTGAAGTCTCTTGCTACAAGGAATCTATGGCGCCAGTGTGTTAAATGCAACCATATGATTGAACTGGCTGAAGGCTGTTACCACATGACTTGCAGGTACTATACTCGTCTTCCTTCCAAATGTTGTGTGGCCAAGGAAAATAGTAGTTGAGATAGGAAAATTATATATAAACTACCTTGAGGGTTCAGTATCAATATTTAGATGAAGAAATGATTAAGAAGTTCCCTTGCTGATTCTTAGCTTATTTTGAATTGTTCCACTTCCTTCTGTTTCTATGTACAGATTAGTAAGTTGAGTTCTTGTTGCTGAACCTTAACTTCAGTTTAAAATCGACAGTGAAGGGAGAAATATACAAGGAAATAAGAAATGGGTCTTCCCCAGTGTTGGTTAGCTTAGTACTGTGGTTGAATGAAATTTATGAAAGACTTGTCCGTGTGCCCTTAGAAGCTGTTTCTTAGTACATAAACATAAAAAACTTTAACAAAATTGGTTTTTTATTTTATTGTGCATTCACTTTTTATCTTGTTTGTTGGAAAATTGTGTATTCATTTTTGGCTTCAATAACATGTTCTATGCTATAATGTTTTTGCAGATGTGGGTATGAGTTTTGCTATACATGCGGAGCCGAGTGGATAAACAAAAAGGCAACATGTACTTGCCCACTATGGCACGAGGATAATATTTTGTATGACGATGACGTTGAGGATGACGAAGAGGAAGAAGAGCGTGATTTTGATGATGATGAATATGACTCTGATTCGGATGGTTATTATTTCTTGTAATTCATGTATATTACACTTCTTTCTGCGTTTTTCTTCCCCCCTTTTTTTTTTTTCTGGGCAATAGCATTGCGTATAAATGTTGATAAAGATCAAACTACATGACCAAGTGGCTGAGGTTCTTTGCACATTACTTGTTTCTTCTTCCCTGGTAGGTTGCTTAGAATTTGAACTTCTTTTATTCTGTGTAATCCATTGATAAAAAGGAGAATCCAAAGTGGCAAAATGAAGTTCTTTAATTTGGAAAACTGGCCAAGTCCCGGAGATGTATTTTGTATTTCAAGGCATATCTTTAGACTCAAGTGATGATGTTATTTAACTCAGGTTTTGATTTTATATATTGAGTTTTTTAATTTTAGTTTTAATTTATTTTTATATTAAAAATTTTGACGATTGTTAATGTAAAAGTGATAAAAAAAAAAAAAAAAACTTATTCACAGCAGTTTGAAAATGAGAAAAAAGTCATTATTTTAGGAAAAAAAATTATTTGAGTGATCAAATTTAAACATTTTATTTATTTATTACAGTTTTAGTTATTTTAATTATGAAAAATTAATATGATTTTTTTAAGTTTACCATTTTATATTTACAACTGTAGTCTTTAATGTAAAATAAATAAATAAATAGAAGTTTGAAGATTTATTGCATGCGAATTAAAACATGAGTTTAATACATAATCATGGGAATTTTGAGGTCTCAAGATGTATTTTGTCTTAATATAAATTTTTTAAGTTTACCATTTTATATTTACAACTATAGTCTTTAATGTAAAAAAATAAATAAATAGAAATTTGAAAATTTAATGCATGCGAATTAAAACATGAGATTAATAACATAATTATGGGAATTTAGAGGTCTCAAGATGTATTTTGCCTTAATTCTAAAAAAAAAAAACATGTAAGTTTCCTGTACTTGTATGTGACAAGTAAGCGTATAATGCTTCATGGAGAAGGGGAGTAATGCGAGGGAGCCAAGAATTGGACCCTCCTCTATTTTAAAAATAGTTCAGCATGTAATAGTTAAGTTATAAAAATATATTTAAATATTTTATTTATCATATCTATATTAACATTTTGATTAAATCTTTATTTATTATGATTTATATTTATCATCACATTAAAATATTATAAATAATAATTAATTATAATAATTGATTGCTTGTAATAATAGGTTACAATTATTGGTAACCTATAATAACATGTTATTGTAGTTAGTTATATAATTTTATCCAAATTTATATATTATTTATTGATTAGATAAAAATTAAGACATTAAAATAAAATTTAAAGTATTCAAATATGAGATCCTCTAGAATTCTCTCCACATATATGCATGTTTAATAACAATTGAATCTTGCACATATAAGTATGCATGTTTAATAACAATTGAATCTTGGACTAGGTGATAGGGCTTAAAATATTAGTTTATGACCTTTTATATAAAAAGAAATACTCTAAAGAGTATTTACTTTTATCTCATAAGTATCATCAAATTAAGGGTTGTGATCATACTTTCAATATTATAAATACTCTCTTTTCCATTATCTATATAATAACTTTGATAATACTTAAAAATAAAAAAAAAAAGACTTTGATATAGATTTTAAGTAGAGATGGTGGGGTCCAGTTGTTTTGGGTTGTGTCAAATTTGGTTTGTTTGGATTTTGGGCGAGTTTCGGTCATCTATCAAGTCATACATGTAGAAAGATTTCAGATCAAGTTCGGATTTGTTCTTAAAATTGATATTTCGGGTCGAGTTATTTATTATTCAATTTTAAAATGTTAATTTAAATTTTTATCATTTATACAATATTTTCTCATAATTTGTTAAGACATAAATAATAAATTTCTGTTAAAAATTATTTTTAGTAAGATAGATTTTATATAAAATAAAACTTGATTAAATTTTTATTTAAATGCTTAATAAATTAAATATAATTTTTAAGTAAATGACTATATATAATGAAAATAATTAAATTAAGTCTACGTAAAATTATATTCAAGCCATATATCGTAATTTAAATTAATTTACAAACAAACATATAATGTTCAATGATAGAAAATCATTTATTATAAAAAAAAAATTTATGCATTATGATAAAAATTTGTGAGATAAAATTAGATTTGTTATGATAAAAATTAAATTTATTACAATTGTTATAAAAAAATAAGTAAAATTGTGATAAATTTCTAGAAAAATTACAATTTGTGCCTAAAGTTTTCAATTTTTTCTATTTTGGTGTCTAAACATTTTTCTTTATTTAATTAAGTGTCTGAACAGGTAAAGTCATTTTAAGTATGTTATTTTTCCTCGATGAGTGACTGTCTGAATGCTCAATAAGTAAAATGAGATCCATTTTGTTGTCACGTAGGATAACACATAATCGTTTGAAGATTAAAAAAGAAAAAGACAAAAATACTTTTGTCTTTCTAAGGGTACTAAGGACTATTTGAGGGGTCACTAAGAGCTTTTTTTTTTTTCTTTCTCATCTCCAGATGATGACTATTGTCATATGTGACAATAAAATGGGTCCCATTTTATCTTACTAATCACTTAGACAGTCATTAATTGAAGAAAAACACTACAATGAAAATCATCTTACCTATTTAGATATTTAATTGAACAAAAAATGTGTATAAACACTAAAATTGATAAAAATTGAAAAATTTAGATACTAAATTTGTAATTTTCCCTAAGTTACTTTTACATATTAAATCATTTAAAATTATAGTAAAAATTTAGCTTAATTACTCAAAATTTAAATTTTTATATAATTTTAATTGTATTAAAAACTTCTAATTGAGTCAATTACACTGTAATTTGACAAACCTCAAGTCAAAAACATAATTTAGTAAAATGCATTTAGGCTAAATTGACCTTTATACTTTTTTAGTTAATTCAATTAAACCTAAAATTAAGTTTACGACTTAATTAATATATTACTTTAATTTTTAATCAATTTAATCTTATTTTTCATTAATTAAATTGATTATGTATTTTGTATGATGAATTTTAATTTTATATTTAAATTCAAATTTAAAATTTTTAAAATTTAAATTTATAATTCATAAAATCTCTAAATCTCTAATTTTTTAAAAAAATTTCTCTCAATTTTTTTTAAAAAAATTAATTTTTGCATTTAAATAATAAAATTTTAAACTATTCAAATAAAAACTTCTAAGAAATATTTAAAAAATCAACCACATGAGTTTAATTAAGATGATATTTTTATTTTTTATTCAATTTAATCTCATTTTTACTTAATTAAATTTATTTTGTATTTTTGGATGATGAATTTTATTTTTATTTTTAGTTTAAAAAATCAAAATTTAAAATTTAAATTTATAATTCATAAAATATCTCAATCTCTTTGTAAAAAAATAATTATCATATTTTAAATGATAATTATTTAAACTATTTAAATAAAATATTTAAAAAATTATTTACAAGAACTTAATTAAGATGATACTTTTATTTTATATTCTATTTAATCCCTCTTTTGCTATAATATATTTATTTTATATTCTATTTAATCCCTCTTTTGCTAAAATAAAAATATTATATACTTTTATGTGAAAATTTTTAATTTTATATTTAAATTAATAAATTTCTAAATTTTAAATTTATAATTCATAAAATCTCTCAATATCTAATTTTAAAAATTGTTCTCTTAATTTCTCCTTAAAAATTTAATTTTTATATTTTAAACAATAAATTATTTACATCATATAAAAAACTTTAAGAAATATTTAAAAAATCAATTACATTAGCTAAGTTAAGATGATACTTGTTTATTCAATTTAATCTCATTTTTTAATTAATTAAATTTATTATAAACTTTTATTTGAGAATTTTATATTTAAATTTAAAAATATAAAATTTTGAAATTTAATTTTATAATTTATTCAATTTCTCATTTAAAAATTTTTTCTCTCATTCTCTCCTTAAAAAATAATACAAATTTTAAATTATTTGAAATAAAAATTTTTAAGAAATATTTAAAAAATCAATTGCATGATTTGAATTTGAACATGCTCACAAAATTTATCCTTAAAATAAAAATTTAGGATTTATTCATGTTGAACTAGGATGGTTAATCCTAAGTTTAGAACCTCTTTTGATCTTGACCAAGTAGATTGATCATCACTAATATTTCAAATAAGTGTTGATTTTGCAGAAATAAATAAATCTCTCAAGAGGAAATGAAAGGAATCGATAAACTCCAAAGTGACATGTAAATCGCGACCGCAATCTAATATTTGAAACCGCGACTCATGTTAAGGCATGCTGAAATTCAAGCAGGCGAAATTGCGGAGCCATTCTCGGCCACTACCTTTGGAAAAGAAAAAGCCAAAATGTGACAGACGAATTCGGGGTGAAAGTCCCGCCTTAGTCGCGACCGCAAATTTCAAAGTAACTCAAGAGGGAAGCAAGTCCACAACCACAACTTGACAAGTGTCCCAGAAAGCCGTTGGAAGTCAAATTTCACGAAGGCACCTTGTTGGTAGCGACCGCGAATCCTGTGGAAGAAAGAAGACCATTTTGGCAGATGGATTTAAGTCCTCTATCGCGGCCTGTGCAAGAAAACTCTCGACCGCGACTTTTGAAAGTAGGTAAAAGACAACGACTATATTTTCCTGGTGAACTAATAAGAAGCTGCCACGTGGATTAGCCGTTAGACACAAACGGGGTTTCCCTTGAATAATTTGGATTTCGCGACCGCGAAATGCAATAGCGACCGCGATTTCATCCTGACAAGCATTTAATGCAAAATCTGTCAAGCATGTCTCAAAGATTTGATGAGTTATGATCTCCAACGTCTCTTTGGTGAAGTTTGACTATAAATACACCACCAAACAACCATGAATAAGGTTGCTAAGGAATTTATTACAAGTGATTAAAGCTCACAATCTTTGTTATTCATTTTCTTTATGAAATTGTAATTATTAGGTGTGAG